>JANRGW010063697.1:0-124683 GCA_024733675.1 Psilopsiagon aymara | reverse complement strand
TATGGAATACCTCTTTGGTCAGTTTGGGTCAGGTGTCCTGTCTCTGCTTCCTCCCGGCTTCCGCTCCTCCCTGGCAGTGCATGAGGCTCAGAAAGTCCTTGGCCAGACCAAACATCATTAAGCCATAACTAAAAACATTGGTGTTATCAGTACTGTTCCCAGGCCAAAAGTCAAAAACACAGCACTGCACCCGCTACCGAGAAGGAGAAAAATGACTGCTACTGCTGAACCCATGACACGTTAGTAAGTTGTTATAAAGAGCCAACACTCTGAACCAAGAACAGTATTTCTGTACTCATGAACCTGCAGACAATGGAAAGACTGTATCCTAAAATATGCAATGAAACTACCTCAGTCCTGTATCAGTTCTCCTATATACATCAGGCCAATCAATGATAATTTTGGCTGCCCATTTCTGTGAAAATAAGGTTATCATCTGATGTTATTCTGAGGTGTCTCAGAAGCTGTTTCATTGAAGCTTACACCCTGAGATTTTTACTTAAAGCAGTTTTTATTCAGCCATTGATGGTTCTTCTGGTGCAGCTTTCAAATATTTACTGCCAAATTCCTATATCTGAGCTCAGAAAAACTTTGACCGACAGTTTCAGTAATGTTTGTAATAAAAATGTGTAGCCACAAAATTCAGGGTTAGTAAGCTATACAAATACCGTGTTTTCTGGACTAGGTGCCCAAAGTGTGTAGGCGTGCACAAATAACCTCACTGAGATCATGAAACACCATGCTGTATATCTGGATGCTGACAAATGCAGAAGCATTATTTCTACAAATGTCCATTTTTAGACACTGCTTTACTGACAGATTTTTCCACATTTTCTTTGAAGTAATTGGCCTTTAAACTTGATGCATGTCCAAAGAGTTAAGTTCTGAATTCCTTAGCTATAACTTCCATTTGCATGTTCTAGCCTTACATAAAAACCTTGTTTCAGCAAAATAAGTTACTATTTTGCTGAAATAAGTATTTTACTGTACTTAGAAGACAAATCTCCATATTTTGCAGTTTCTTCCCTTTTATCGTCTAAAAAAGTTAACTTTTGAGCAGAAGAGAAAATTGAAGAATTTGAAAAAATAACATGGATCTTTATTGTAGTCAGAACTCAGTATAAAAGTACTATCAGATACACAACCACTCCATCAAAAGCCTGGTTTCCACGGTGACCAGCACACCCTCTGGTTTTTATTTTGTTTTCTAAAGGCCTTGCTCTCTAGTGTCACCCATCCCCACCATTAGGGTGCAAAATAAGCTCAAAGAAATATGATTCCCCCCCCGCCCAATACCTAAATCAAGTGTAGGACTTAGGTGCCCACACAGCACCACCATAATGCATGGTGCTTTTTATCTAAAGCAATGTCATCTGATTATGAAAACTCACCCATCCCACAGAGTTACTAGTAAATACTTTGACAAAAATATTTTGTCAAAAAATTCTTTAAAGCCATCTGGATGACAGTGACAAGCAGGTGCACTCTGCTCAAGCTCATGATACTCCAGCTTTCAATTGTATAGGAATGTAACCTAAAAATTTGGTGTGTTGGGTCAGACTAGAAGCCTTCTAGCCCATTTGCTGAAGCATGGTGTCCCGGGTATTAGCCAGACGTTGTAATTTCCTGCCGTCTTTATCACCATTAAAAGTCATCACTTCTTCCCTCACCCTGTAAACTGAACCATCACATATTCCTATAGAGAAACCCATGAGTGAAACTCTTAGAAACTCATACTCCATGAGAGAAACCCCATTCTAACCAGCTATAGCTGAAAACCAAGTTGAGCTCATGATTTCCTACCTATACACCAACATAGCTGCTTTTTACTTTTTCTATATCCACTTGGCTTATATAGTCACTTCCCACTTGCCACTCATGATATTCAACATAAATAGTTTTGCGTCATCTCCTTGCATAGGAGGAAACACCTATCACTGGACCAGTCTGATATTTTTCTTGTCCCCACAGCACCAGTTATAAAAATACACACAGTTCTTGGATTATTTCAGTTTCCAAGTAGTTTTTAAACTATCTGACATCACCAGTTACCCCTAATCACTATGAGTTTACATAGCATTCAGAAGTTACATAGTACAGGCACAGCCTACTCCTCACAAAACCTGCATCCTCTACTCATCTATTTGGCACACTTGACAGCTAATTCAGATCCAAATCCTATTTTGCAGAATGACTCATTTAATTTCATCCTCACCCTCTCGCAGTCTCTGTTCAAGACTATTATATAACTCAACCCAGCAAAACGTACAGCTGAATTTTTTTTACTGCTATAGCTTCATTGCTTGCTCATAATTTATGACAAAGATGCCTTTTACTCCAGTGTAACAGAGGATGCTTACTAATGCGGGTTCTAAGCTACCAGCTCTACTAACACCAGAAAAGAGAATATTCTGTTTCATCTGCTGTCCTGAAGATCACCTAGAGAGGTTCAATTTCTGTCCTGACTGTATCAAACACTATCCATGTGACCTTGCAGAAACACTGGATAATGGCTTCACCTTTCTGCTTCTTCCTCCCTCACCTACCATCCACAATGGCATAGTGTAATAACCTCCGAAGAAAAGTAAAAACCATAACGGCCTGTTTTCAATGAGCTTTAGGTGCAGCATGTTCTTTATGTATGGAGCTGCACTAATGCTCTCCCTTCCCCCACTGCCTTAATCTCCAGTAATTTATTTTCACTCTGCAGGATTTTTACCTGAAAGACTCAAAATTTTCAAGGAAGTAAATGACAGTACTTTTGTCAAGGCAGAAAAAAGCACCCAGGGGATGTATTTAAAAGAAATAAGAAAGAAGCATGTACATATTTGAGCATGAGTTTTCAGTCTTGATATGGAAAAGATAACTGGGCTTTGAGAACTTGTCATTTGCAAAGCAGCAATTACTTCTGTAACCCCAGAATGGTATCAGATGTGTGCATTTTTATTCTTTCCTATGCAGACAACAGGGAGTAAGTGCCCATTTCAGGGGATTTCTGTAGCTTTATTTCCAGAACAGAAGGAAAACAAGGGAGTAGGAAACAACAGCAAAAGGAAGCATAGATTGCACAGAGAGATCAGTTCTGTGACAGCAAAATAATGCTTATTCCATAAACACAGTAATACTTAAAGCAAATGCATGAACAGAGAGGAGGCAGCAGGAGGTGGTTCCAAAAGGTATGTAAACAAGTTATGCTATATTTGAACAACAGTTTTGCTCATCCTGGGTTAGATTACCTTATACTGCAGTGCAAGTGGGTCTTCCCATTGATTATAATGGAGTTTAACCAAAGTCCTCAACTGCACTCTGGTAATTAGGATTTAACTATGAGCATGTCAGTAGCCTTCTGAATTCTGTCTGAGATTCTCCCCACACCCCACCCCTGCAAAAAAAAAAAAAAAAGAAAAAGCAGCAGAGAATCTACTAGACATTAGATCAGCGAGTGCCAAATAACCCTTTTGCTTATCTGTAATAGAAACAGAGGCTTGTAGCTGGAAGTTGGCCACAGACCAGCTCTATGGGGCACGATGATCCACTCTCCCCTCAGTCCCAATCAGGAAGTTCAGAAGCCAGCCACCTCCACAGGCCCATATACATCCCTCCTGACCAAGGGAGCCACAGGTAATACCATGGTTTTCCCTCCTTATTAGTCTAACACCTTTTAGTTTCTTGAATCTACAAGCTAAGCAAAGCACCTTTGCCTGTAAGCCAGGGGTTAGGAAATCACTTCTCTTGCAACAAGCAGCATGAGAGGAAAATATATACAAATCTTCCTCTAGCTGTCTCCTCATCAGAGCTGAGCAGAGAAGTAGGCTGAAGACAATCATATACATAGCTGGAAGTGTCTTTTATTGGAAACTAGATAAATGAAGAAAGCAAACTAACCGGTAAAAAAGGGAGAAGAGATTTACAGTTTTTACACAGAAAAAAGAGCTGTGCAGGAAGGAAAAAGAAGACAGAGCAATAACTTAATGCTTGTCTTTCATTATACACTAGTATTTTGGTTATAAAATATGCAAGATAAGTACATTGTTCACAAAGAAAGGCATGACATTGACAGAAAAGCTAAACAGATTGCTGTTTTGCACAGCATCAGTAAACCCATATTAAGGAGCTAAATAAATATTTTCTTCTTGAGCTTAGCCTTAAAGACTCTCTAACACTAGCATTGCAGCTGGAAGAGTGGTACAGATGTAAAAAGCAGTTCTGTTACTGTATAGAGCTCCATTCTAACTCTTTCTGCATTAAGTGACTAGCATACAAAACCAAAATATTACCCAAAGGAATCTTCTTGAAATCTGATGTTGAAATCAATTTTTGGTGCACCAACTGTAGCCAATAGACATTGTAGAAATGTACTGAAGATAGAACAAGGCAACCAAAAAAGAATGAAAACTTATAAACCAAAGACTGTGTTAGCTAAGTAGCAATTTGAAAAGGACACTCTGCACTACATACCCTCTTAAGTTCACATGAAACAGCAGCAATGAGTAAATGGTGATAATATCAGACTCCAGTTTAGTTTTGTGCAATAATGTGCCCACCTTAGATCAGAAAAAGGGACAAATATCCACATTCTAGACAAAGAGAGAAGCCATGGCTTGTATTTCATTTCAAAATTAGCAGAAAGAGAAGGCTGGAGAGCAAATGCACTTCCAGTTCTAAAGATGCTTTCCAAAGACAAGACTGAAGCACACAGACACAGCACTACAAGAGTCATGTGTTAGCACTGCCAGTATTAAATGCCTTCAACAACAAAGCACAATCATGGCTGGTTAGCATTTTTAAATACATATCGAAACAGGAAATACCAGCTAATTGTGCCTAGACAAATTTGGTTTCTTACTGCAAGAACCATTGAAGAATCAGATAAATTGATTTCAGTGGCACAGCTTTCAAGGCCAAAATTAAGCATACACTTAATTGTTTTATTGGATCAGAACCAGGCAGCTCAGCATCTTCTAGGCTTGATCCTGTGGTAAGGTCAGCAGGCTACAAAAGCTTCACAATTTTTATTTCCTTCCTTTTAAACATGAGACTTTTAGAATGCTCTGTGTACTTAATGTAAGACAGAAGTTTGAGTAAATGATATTACAAATCTTTGAATCATAAAAGCAACCCTGCTGGTAGCAAGAGCCTTGAAATTGGTTAAGTACACATATTTAGGTCTTTGGAAGTATCTGGCACAATCTGTCCTAAGAGTCAGCAAGGACACTAATATTACCAAAACACTTAATGTTCTTTTTAGAGTCCTACTTTATCATACTTAGTGAATGCAGCATGCTTTTTACCCATTTTAGGTTTAGACTTAAACACACCTAGTCTCAATTTTTTCAGGGGAAAAAAATGCATACACTGCATTTCAGGAGCAAAAGATGACACAGCAGGAAAAGCATTCCGTAAAAAATTGCACATGCCCTAATTCTGATAAAAGTAGTTAGCAGTTGCTACTCATGACACTGAGAGACTCTGCTGGTGGATGAATGAAAGAACTGAGAAAGATAAACCTCTCCTCTTCATGGACAGAATGAATAAGAGACAATGATACGCCGTTGTTAGCAGACACGACAGGACAGTAGCAAATGCAGGCTGCAGCAGTCAGGGCACTGAGTTAATTCTATGCAGTTGTTAATGGCCAGCATCATTTTTTGGGTTCAGCTGACTTCAGAGGTCCCAAGTAACATTGTTGCAATCATAGTTTTCCTTTTTATAAACAGCCCACTAGCTCTCTATTAGTCAAACTGCAGAAGTCTATCTCCATTCCATTCTCTTTCAAAACACTGCACAGAGAACACCAAACAAACATCCCAAAATGGTCCCTGTCTCGGTGAAAACGCGAAAAACCAAAAAACAGGCAGAGAAGCACATGTGGTCAGCAACACTGTAGGTACAGCAGATTTTGCCCATGGCAGTTGCAAAGCACAGAAATTCAAATGAGGATTCTAATCAGAGAAAACACAGATGTGTTTTCTTTCTACTTGTCAATTTTGAAATTTCATCAAACCCTTTGTAGCTGAAAGACAAGCAAAAAGAGGGCACAACCCCAGAAATAACCAAAACCATTCCAGTTCCCTTTGTTCTGTCTTCACCTCCCTTTCTCCCTCCAACAAACAGTGTATATTAAGACTCCTTAACAAAAAAACCCAAAGCATAAATACAAGCTGTAAACCAAACTGAACCACTGACTATATTGCTTATTTACAGGTTAACACACATTGAGCTCCATGGAAACTTTGTCTGCTTACACCCAGGCCACTGTATGTTACTCTACATGTTTGTAAATGTTTTCAAGCATGATAAAGAGTGTCAGCACCATCTTGTGGCGTTTACTTTTGTATGCAGTCCCCAGGAGTTACAGAGTTTATGACCCCTTCAAATTAAGATTTGCAACTGAAACCCATTAACTCAAAGTGCTACCACCACCAGTTGCATCTCTGAGTCACCTACCAGCTTCTTTTCTGGTGAGGGTAAGTGAAGGGATCAGATGCCTATTTTTCAGAACCAGTTACTTCCCAACCTTTATAAATGTTAAATTATTAAATAAACAGAAACTGAAACCTACTGTCTTGGGTTTTCTTTTTTCTCTAGCTAGTTTTTGTTGTACTAGTCTAAAACCAGCAAACTTTTTTACTTTCCTCTTACTAGAGGAGCTCTTCTCTCCCATATAATTCTGGTAGTTCTCTGCTTAAGCTCCAGTACATCTCTGTCCTTTTGGGAAATAAGCAGTCAATTTGGGGAAATAACTCTCCCTCTGTGGCAAATATTTCATCTGAGACATCTCAGTTTCCATTTGCTTTTTCCCAGGTGCAGCACACTTCAGATTAGTAGCTGGATTTATCTTTCTCTACCATTTCCAGCTGACGATTCCCAGCTCACAGGAGGGGAAAAGAAAGAGAAATCCTGTTATGCATAGTCTTGAAACCTTCAGTACTGTGTTTCATCAGCTTTCCCTTATTCTGTTCCCAAAAGCCATCCATTTCTTCCTACTTGACATTCAGATTCTCCCATGTAGTAATGGTGTCTCCCAGCTTAGACCCATCAGCATATCTCATCAATACACTCCTCCTTTCCAGGCAGAAGTCATCCATAAAAAATGTAATCCTGCTTCCAAACCCGTACTGGGAAAACACTATTAATCTTCTTTCCATTTAGTACTCCCACTCCCAAGGCTCTTGTCATGTCTCTCTCAATCATCTCCTTATTCACATTATAATTCTTTTAAGTCTCATTTTTTCTCCAGGTGAACAAATAACTGTCTAGGCAGGCAAATACCATTCATTTTAAAAAATTCAGCTAACATTGTATCTATTGCACTCACTTCCTTTGCATTTAGCTTATGAAATGAATTTAACTGGAGTCCTACACCCTACTAAAAAGCAGTCAGTGTCACAAATCTCTTTATATAGCTTTTTACTGTTATTGTGTGATTCAAAACAGGTCTGAAAAACTACACGAGACACGACATCTGTCAAAAATATATGGAAGCTGCAGAATCAAAGAATCCGTTTAAGTATTCATTTAAGTTTGCACCTACATACAAATCAAGTAATACATAACAAATGGATTTGGTTTATGTCATGTCAAATACAGCAACCAGAGCAGGTGGCAATATCTTGCAGTGTAAAAACAAAGGGAAAAAGTCTGATGCTGTGATTTCACCAGCAAAATAAAATGGACAAGTCACAGGACTGTATTCAAACAAAACAGGGGATGCGAGCTGCAGCCAGGCTTCCAAGAGATTTGTGCAATGAAGCTGAAACACTTTCAGATTTTCTTAAGTTTGCAAAAAAGTTGTGTACCACAATCATAAGAGAACTGTTTTTTCCAGAAGCATGTGTTTCCAACCAACTACAAAACAGACCCAGGTGCATCCCTGAAGAGGGTCCAGCTGGCTCGAGCTCTCTTCATTTTCCCTGTCTGTGTTGGGAGTAAAAGTTTTTCTGAAATGGATCTATTCCACGCATTTGCACATTAGAGATCAAGCACAGACCCAGAAAAGAGACACAGATGCCTACTACACATCTCAGTTACCTTGCTGGGATTTAGGAACGTAAATACATAAGGGGGACTCCATCCAAGTAAAGATCCCATAACAGTGGAGAAGGGCAAACAAAGTACTTCAGGTAGTTACAGCCCATCAATATTTGAAAAGAGACGGTGACAAATTACTAAGCATGCAATAAATCAAGCTGTCTGTAAGCACCTTGAAGAAAACAAGGTGATAACAAAGAACCAACAGATTTGTCTGGAACTATTCATGGCAAATCAATATAATCACTTTCAAAACAGCTGATCTGGCATACAAAGAGACAGGTCCCTGTAAGAAATAGACAACAAAAATACAGTCCAGATGAAGGTGCACTAATTTCAGGTCAGAAATGGTTGAAAGAAAAGATTCAGGATGCTGGGGAGGGACTCTTCATTAGGGACTGTAGTGATAGGACAAGGGGTAATGGGTTCAAACTTAAACAGGGGAAGTTTAGATATAAGTAAGAAGTTTTTTACTGTGAGGGTGGTGAGGCTCTGGAATGGGTTGCCCAAGAAGCTGTGAGTGCTCCATCCCCGGCAGTGTTCAAAGCCAGGTTGAAGGAAGCCTTGGGTGACATGGTTTAGTGGGAGGTGTCCCTGCCTATTGCAGGGGCATTGGAACTTGTTGATCTTAAGGTCCTTTACAACCCTAACTATTCTATGATTCAGATTATTATTGTTAAAAATGGGAATTTCTTTCAGGAAGACTTGCTATATTCAATATTTGAGATTTGCAGATGACACAAACTTTACAGGTATTGTTCAGTTCCTGACTTATTCCTGTCCAATGCAAATTTATTGATCGCAATCAAATTTATCTAGCAAATTCTTTTGGATATTCTGGAATATATTGTTCAAGGTAATTAAGAATTAGATAATGATCATAAGAAGAGTCAAAGTTAATCAACAGGAACTCTTCAAAGCTCAGTTCAAAAAACTCATACATAGTTATGAAGTAGCTATCAAAATTATGCTTTTCTCTGGTATGCTCTTACAAGATTTCCCAGGTTAGGAAATCAATACAGAATAATGTTTTGTTCCATTTTCAACAGAAGCATGTTTTTTATTAAGCAGTGAAATCTTAGGAAAACACATAATTTCAAGTCACAAGTAGTATTAAAAGTTCAAGAATTCCCTTCCAGCGTAAGTGAAATTGATTGATTTATGTCAACTACACTCCTATATCTAAGGACAAAATTTGACACTACCCTGTAAATCATCCAGCATTGCAAGAATGGTGCAAACCAGCAAAAACACTACATTGAAAGTAGTATTTCCAAGGATGCAAAGCATCCACTAAGACCTACTCCCCAAATACCATTACCTGCAGATTTTTCATACTGTGTATCCTAATAGATGGAGTTTTATTGTGTTGACACCTTATTTTCCACATCACTGTCTTGTTGCTCTGAATGTGAAAATTCAAGCTCAGATATCCCCAAGCACAGCTTATTACAGGGCCCTGAACACGCCTTGCTCAAGAGGAAGCAGACAGAACTTTCCCACCATCAGTAGTTAAAAAGGAATTCTTTTGAAACTACAATGTATGTAATGTATGCATTATATACTGGTGGTTTAGCATAGTTTGTTTTTTAAGAATTTGTTATTGAAAAATTATAGAGTTTGTTGTAAATTCACAAGAAACAGCATAGCAAGCCTGCAGCGTGGTATTCTGCATATCAAGTTCCTGTAAATGAGCTGATGAAGTAGTCTTGGACATAAATAAGCCTAGATGTAACTTTAAGATATATCCTATCTCATTAATCAATCTCTAAATTACCCTCTGTCTTTCCAGAGATAACTCCATTTCAGCTGATGCAGTACCCTTTCCTGAGCTTCCACAGCCGTGCTGTATGCTGCTCAACAACTGTTATCTTTGCTGTCAAAGAGTTTTCATTCATAGCAAGACAGTCCCTGAAAACTGATAACACTTAAAAAAATTTGAGAAATCTTTGCATTAGAAGTATCATAACAGCAATATGGAGTATACTGGGTTTGCTGACACAAAATCCAGTCATACAGAGAAGCTGCTGACACAACATTCTCATACACCTATGAAATAGGGTGAAGCACTTCTAATCAATACACATGAAACACTTAACCCTGCTTACATGCAGCATCCTCTCCTCTGCTGCTGGAGAAATTTAGATTTAAAATAATCCCATGAATCATTAATTTTTTTCATTGGGTATAGAAACTGGGACATTCAAATCCTCCAGATGAAGACTATCTTGCGCTAGGACCTCCTAGCCTTGTGGAAATTGACATTACTTCTGTGTTAACCAGTCACCATGGTGCTATGCTTCAATACTTTTATAAACATCTCACTGTGAACTCTTCAGAGGCCCTGTAGGTTCTTAAACTAAGATCAAAATTAGGGCATTTGTATTTGACTTGCTACTATAACATCATTCTGGCACCTTTGGCTACATGCATCCACACTTTAGAACTGGAAAATTGTTCTGCAGTGCTTGCAGCTCCTTAAAAAGTTTTATTATTTTATTACTTTATTAGTTACTTTATTATTTTTATTACTCTATTAGTTTTATTTTATAGTATTATTTTAAACTAGCATTTCTCCCCTTGTCTTTCACGTCACCTCTAGGTGGCAGGTGCCTGTAAACATTACAGTAAGGCTCACTTGCCACCTCCCTGTCCCAAAACAACTTCACAAAACTAGAGCTGTCACTCATCACATGGGGAAAATATTACATATCTCACAGCAGATACAATATTTCTATCACTAGAATAGATGGTGAAATAAACAATGATACAAATTAAACCTCTAGAATATAGTCCCAGAGATCATACAAAGAACACTGGATTGTGAGCAGGGGGTGCAGATTTGACTGCTCTCAGTTGGAAGCATTTGCTCTAACACTCCTGCTTTGCAAGTGTCAGCATCAGAGCAGGCATTAATAATGGTACTTGAAGTGCAGGAGTCCAGAACTTTCAACTACCATCAACATCCAACCAGCTCTGAATGATACACCATTAGATCAGAAGGTTCTGGGAAGGGAGAAATCAGTTTATTTATTTTTCTTTTTTATTTCAGCATCACCACAGAGTTTTAGGTCCAGTATTTTTGGCAACATGAAGTAATCGCTACATCAGTTACTCTAAATCACATTAATGTGCTACCTTGAAAAAAGCAGTAATAAAAACCAAAAGTAATACAGATATTTGATTATACTTTTTATTACAGATTACATTCAGCCACTGTTGTCAGCAATTACTACAATTTTAAGAAGTAGGTCAGCACTAGATATTTAGACCAGTCCTTTTCTAGCATTACCCTTCTCAATACTGAATCCTCTAAAACCCCGCTCTTCATACATACCTGTCTGCCACCTGGCACTTAGGGAGAACCTTGTTAATTCCATTAACAACAACAACAAAAAAAGGCTGCATGAAATAAAATTACTATAATTATAGGGATTCAGATAGGAAGCCTGTAGATCAGGGCCTCATTTGCCAGCCAGAAAGATTTGCTGAGCTCATGACCCACCTCCTATAATCATCATGGTCAAAACCTCAAGGACATAAGGGAATAGGCTGTGGGCCAAGTGGTAGGTTATGGTCTCACACCACAGCATCATCTTTCCTGCAGACTCTGAGAGACCTCCAAACCCCAGTCTGGAAGGGCCTCATCATGCTTCTGACCAGCATGCTGCTCTCTCTTAATAGCTTTTTAATGACATAAGCCTTTTAACAGGGTGAGAGCACAAGTGCGTTCCCATGATGTAGTAGGATGTTCCTTGTACATCCTATTTTGTGATTAGCCAGGTGCTTATAGCATTTTGAATAAACAATGGACTTTTCAGGGTATTCTCCACCATGTGAGGTTTTATGACAGGAACAGAAGAGAGGATACTGTCCTCACATACCTCCATACACTCCCAGGGATCCACCCTCATCAAACAGTTGGTCTGCCAGTTTTGAAACAAACACACACTACACTAGCAATATTACTGTGGCCAAGAACGTTATGCTCTTTGTTTCTGATACGTTTTAAACCATTAGTCAAATTGTTTCAATAAGGATTACTTGGCATAAGCATAAATTCTTTCACGAAGTTTCTCTGGTCTAATCCTTACTTATGAGCAGTTGAAACAGTCTGGCAGCAGAAACAGCTATTTAACCTCAGCAGTAAAACTGCTGATTAAAGTAAGCCTTGTCACGTAAAAAAGAAATAATCGCTTACCTGTAGAGTCTTGACTCAAAGTTTCTTGACTACTACTACTGTAAGAAGGCACTGGAGTGACAGAAAGCGAAGCTGGGCAGGATAATGGATGTGAGAAGTCATTTTGTGTAGCAAAATATTGAAATACTTGAACACAGGCATCTTCAGAGAAGGTGAGAGGGAGGTGAGGGTTCCCATACACATATGGATTTTTCCAATGAAGCAGTCCTATTGGAAGAGGGCCAACAGCTTCAGAACCTGACAACAGATACGAGGAGTCAAAATCTGTGCCCTTGTATTGTAGCAACTTATAATTTTGGAGAAGGAAGCTATAAGGTAATATCAATTCCTATTTTGATCATGAAGTTAGCCTGACCCCTGAAAATATTTTATCCTGGTCAACTATCAGTAATGCTATTAAATGCTAGTCTAACGCTGAAAGTACACTCTCCGTACATATTCTCCTTGTATGGAACAAAACAGCATTTAGCATTAAATAAACCAGCATAATTCCAATGTGTGAACTTACAATTTGTTTTGGTCTTGCTCACACACAGATTTCTGCAGGGCCTTGTTCACGCATTACAACCTGAGGGTTTCTCAGTGACACTAGAATGCAATTTTATTATTCTTATTTTATTATTTTTAAATCAACATCTTAGTCTCATTGTTCTGACCTGTGAGTTTCACAGCACAGTGGAAATAGGGAAGTGGGAGGCATAGTCACCCCACGGACACTTCAGATTCTGCTCTGCTGTTAGATGCATAGGCTTTGCCAGAACTCAAATTTGTTCTGCTAGAGTTCTCAGGAGTTCTCTTACCCACCAATTAATGGTTTGGAATCTTTTTCAACCCATTTCCTTTAAACTACTCTTTATTTTGCTTTCTGTAAATATTCTTCCAGTTTCTGAAGACTTATGTTTCATCTTACGGTAAGATGATCTACCACAATAGATCAATTTATATGGCATTGTGACACAAAACAGTAGGACTTATTATGACAGTTTGCCACAGGACTGCGGAGGAGAGCTACTCTGTAGAGATCATTCCACTGCAAGTGATAGCACCTCCACTGCCCCCCAAAAAAACCACAGAAGAAGACAAAAGAGAACACTTTCAGAGCACTTATTACCTACAACTGCAAAATAAGGAAACTTCTATATGTCTCTTCTATAAGTATTATCTTACTTTTAAAACTCTCAGATTTGTAGTATGTGCATGACTGGGAGCATCCACAAAACTGGACTTTCAAATGAAGACAAATACTTCAAATCTGTGGCAGGCCTACAAGCTCCCTTAGGCAATTACGGCACACTCACTTGAGACTACAGGCACTGTAGCATCAAGCACTGAAATATGATGCAACAACTCAGACTTCAGACATGATCATATCTGAATTCTTCTACCAAAACCACAGTATTTAATGGCAGAGCATGCCTGAATGGAACTGGTAAGCCATACTACTGGCTCATAACTTCTGCAAGAGCAATATGAGAGCACCTAATCTAACGCACGTTTTAACTGCTCTAAGCACAATTCGGTCAGGTACTGTAACCAATCAACATGAAGAGTGGCAGTTGTCTAAATGTAGATGCCAAGGGAGTAACAGAGCAGAAATTGTTCATCACATCTTTCAGAAGAGGAGTCTCTACGAGCTCAGAAGTAAACTCTGATAAATGAATGTGTGTGCACCAAGAGTTATTTGAGCTGCCCACTAGACAGACAGATGCATATATCAAGGACTGCCAAGTGTGTCCACTCCAGAAAAAGAGCTGAGTGGCACTAAAGAAAGTTCAGTGAAGTGCAATGAAATGTTCACTATTGCAGTAGACATCATGTTTAAAGACAAGCCTCCACCCTTCCTACTTTTATCCTTTTTTTTTTATACAAAAATTTGGCTCATGACTTTTTGGAACAAAACTGACGGATATTTTAGGGAGCTAGCTGCCAATATACAATGTGTTTGAATGCACTGGTAATACTGAATGTGGAGCTAGCAACATGTAGCTTTGGCTGGCCGTACCTAAAAGGACACAGCTTTACACTCAGCTTTCCTGCTTGTAATTTGGATTTCCCTATATATGGATATCCGCTAAGTAAAAACTAGTTATCCCACAGTGCCTGACTCCTTTATCATGAATGCTCAGGGAAGTAAGAGAATTAATATGTACCTGTGCCTATAAGATAAGACATATATGGCTGTTCTTAACTGTTGATATAATAATGAAAAACTCATAAGCACTTCTAGTGTCCTACTTTATGTTCAGAGTTTTTAAATATGATTGTAGTCACTTCTTTCTTCAGTTTCATTTCCAGTAAACATTGATTTTCACTTTTACCAACAGCCTTTCCACAAACTCATCTGAAAGTACATGGAATTGAACATTTCTGAGAAAAAATAACCAACACAGATGCATCATATCAAAGAGTATTAGTTGCCTTATTGATCTGTTCATCAATAGAAGGCTATTTTGCCTATGCTAAAACCTCCAGCTCCACTTTGAGTTTTGTCTGCAAGAGAGCATATGCTGCAGCTCTAAACATACAACATGCAGAAAAACTAAAGTTAGACTATAGAAAGTTTATATAAAACTACTCAGAACTCTTGAATGAAGGCAAGTCTTCAGATCTTTTACTTTGCTTAATCTCATTAGGCCCAGTGGCTAACAACAGCTCTCACCATAAGCAATTCTTGCATCCACATTAAAATAATTGTCCAATAAAAGTAATACATTCAGAAATGCATATATATTGATGATATATATATGTGTACCTAGGTACGAATATATATATATACACACACCTGCTCAGAAAAGCACGGAAGTGTGTGTGTATGAGAACCTGTGACACTCAGAAAGTGAACGCAATAGTTTCAAATTACTAAATTGCAAAGCCAAGTAGGATTGGGGTTTCTGGGAGAGGGGAGGCCATGAAGATGTTTCATCTAAAAAAGCAAAAGCTACTTAAAAGAGTTGCCAGCATTCAAAACCATATCTTTCAAGGTAAGCACAACACTATGGATCATTATGAAAGGCAAGGAACGTTGGCTAGCACCACAGCAGTATACAGAGGTACACTTGACTGCATCATACAGGCATAGGCTGTTTCTGCCTGCTTGCTTTACCAGATGACAGCAGAAACAGAAGAAAGCACCCAAAAATTAAACTTCTGCAGCAATCACGCATTTTTCAAGTTCTGCCAAGAGTTTTGAAATTGTAACAGCAGAGGAAAGCAGTATCTAGCTCTCAACACAGCTTCTCAGCAGCGAGGCAGGGAAAGAGTTGCTGAGATAAGTTCAAGCAGGCTACTTAGTAGTCTAATATAATATGTAGTTGGAAACACAGGGACACCTATGAATCTGCAAGCAGTGTTCCTGCTGCAAGCTCAATGTTGTTCCCAGGTGCTTAGATACAATTATGCTTTGCAGAAAAACAAGCACATACACCCTTTATTAGCAATATGGAAATCAAATATCCTGGAGCCATTTCTCCTGGTGAAGAGGAATAGAAAGGGTTTGATCATCCCTCAGAGCTTAGCAGATGCAATGCCCTGAAGAGCAAATCTTAAGAGCTTGAAGACAGACACCAACCTGGCTACCCCAGTCTCTCAGGTTTTCCTACGAGGCAATCTTTTTATATGCAGTTGCTTGACTGTACAGATGTTTCTCTTTCTTCTGCAGTTTTCTGTGAAGTGGTTGATCTGCATTTCTGAGTTTTCCCTCTGCTATGCTTGGATTGCCCCCAGGCTTGCTCTCTAACAGATGCCACCATGACCAGAAACTCTCCCTGAAAACCTGAAATTTTATATATCCCCCTGAAGCAAGTGATCCTCAAAACAAAACCCCTCATATCCCTCCTCCCCTACAAACACAATAATGCCATGCAGCAACCACGTAACTCAGGAAACTCCTGCCTCTGCCCCACAACATCATGAGCGAACACTATTAGAGAGAGATGAAAAATTAATGCATACACTGCACAGTCCATGCACTTGCCCTACCTGGGCTCCCGGTGGAGCTTGCTGAAGGGTAGCTGACCATCAGTCTTGTCTGCTGTGCCTGCAGACCCCTCCTGTCTGCTGATGTCTGGGAATCCCCCATCCTGCAATGCCTCTTCTCTGTGCTGCTGCCCAGCCAGAGCCTCCTCTTGTATGCGCTCCCACTGCCTCCAGAAGCCTGTATGACCCATACTGGCCACATGCTATAAGCTCAGTTTTACCATTTAAAGCCTTTTTTTTCCCCTGCCTCCTCTCCTCTCCCCTCTGCTCTCAGTTCTCCAGATAGTCCTGATCTTAGCAATCAATCAGGCACACCTTTCCCCTCCTGCAGCTGAGGTGGAGCACAAGCTGCTGCCTCTTCACGTGGTCCATGTGTCTGCTGTTCCAGCTTAGCTGCTTCATAGGGAACTGAACTCCCCCGGGGGGGGGGGGGGGGGGGGAGTAGGGGTAGTAAAAGGCACCAACACATGCAGGAGGATTTGCAAAGACACACATGTATTTATTCACCTAGTACCTTTTCAATGCAAACCCCTTCCTGAGCCAAGGTGGTAACGGATAATCAAATTCAGACACTGCATGGGGACATGAGGCTGCTGCAGCATGACCCAAATGCATCCACACAA
This sequence comes from Psilopsiagon aymara, assembly GCA_024733675.1. NCBI lineage: Eukaryota > Metazoa > Chordata > Aves > Psittaciformes > Psittacidae > Psilopsiagon > Psilopsiagon aymara. The sequence continues at coordinate 107,853 of JANRGW010063697.1, read as the reverse complement.
AAGACAGTATGTTGAAAAAAGTGTATTTAGTACATAGTACAGCAGAAGGAAGCTGAGTCCAGGGGACTTGGATGACAAGTTTCACTGCTGCATTACCACCTGAGATGCTCTCCCACCTCACCTGCCTGGGTTCAGAGCAGTAGGCAGAAAGCACAACAGATTACCTGGGCCTGATATTTAGTGAGGGTCAGGACCCTGCCAGCTGCTCTCCTCCTCTGAGGCCACAGGAGGTAAACTGTGGCCACCTGAGTTGCACACCCTGTTGCTTTCCTCCAAAAGCTTAAGGCCAGCTGTGGGTGCCTAGCTTGCTGGGAATTCCTAAAACACTTCCCTAGACCATCCCACTGAACCCCTCTAACAGAGGAACCTTCTGAAAGGCCTAAGCATGCTTGGGAGGACCTATCTCTTCTGGACCGGGCAGGCAAAGAAGGGGACCTCCTTCATTTTGACCCATTAGGGTAAAACTCCCAGTTGTAGTAATACCTCTGGGGTTGCTCCAAGAGGCTAATTAAAACCTCTGCAATGCAGGTATGTAAGGGAGAACATGAGCAGGACCATGTCTAGGGTCAGAGCTTGCCTTGCTCACTGCTCAGCTTGTTTACAAACTTGACCTGATATACTTCTTAAGGGTACCTACTCTACAAAATATTCTCTATGTTCCCTGATAACTTTTAAGCAGTTATAGGAGTTGAGACATCTCATTTCTAAATTTAATTTCCTTCTTTGAAAAGATTTGTTCCGAGTAAACCTTTATATTTCTTTCCACTGGAAAGATATATATTGGGAATAGATATACAGGTAACATGGCAACAAAAAATCACAAAAACAGACCCAACAGTACTAGTCTTTAAATTAAGAAAGAAAGAAATCATAAGTATGTATCAGCATTTTTATTCTTGCATATTTCTGGTATGTATATAAATATATTTAGCCACATGGGATGACAATAATTACTTTCAAGAAATTCTGTTCCAGCTAAGCATTTTTGGCGTTTGCACACAGCATAAAACTGAAAGTGCATACGTGGGATTTTTTCAAAGTTTGGGTTAAGCAGAAAAGCTGCTTTTAGCTTTATGCTATCTATATGTGCTCCAGTTTAGCTTTTGAGCTTAACACCTCCTTGCCCAGCTTTCAAAAACTGGTGTTAGCTGGTAGACTGGATAACACCAAACCTGATACAGAGAAGAGCCTGACCATGTTAACTCAGGGATTTGATGAGACTAGTTTATTTACTATCTTGGCAATCACTCTATCCTTTCCCCTTTCTGGAAATGGAATTGTCCTTTAGCCGCCTCTCACGTGGACACATGTTCTCGGGTGCAAACCAGGTTTCCCATTGTTTTTATTAATTGTTTCACACCTAGACCAGACTAGAACTGAAATTTATGCTCCAGCTTAGCTGGAGCAGTGGCCACGCAGCAATTTACAATTCTTTTACTAAAGAGCTAAGTGCTGTTCATGCATATATTTAAGAAACAGACGAAAAAAAAGTATTATTGTATACACTGGCCACATAGCACCTGCTGACATGTGAGTAATTTCCTATGGTTCACATCATTGAAGGGCAGTTTTGCATTCAACCACAGAAGAGACAGTAAACCATATGGGATACAGCAAAAGGGCATATTCTTACTGCCTAACTTCAGTTAGCTGAGTTAGGTGGCTGGTCTGCCTAAGTTCCTCTAATAAATGTAGAGAGCAAGCAGCAACTCAAGACTAATCTGTAGTAAGATTATAAATGTGGTCTCTGAATCATTCTTTGTAAGAGCTTTTCTCTGTCTCCATTAAATACAGACGCAGCACGAAGGAACTAGGTACCTAATTTAGCTGGGTAAATTAGTCTCCTGAAGATGGGCAGTGTAAACACTGACTCCAAGTATCTATTTTGTGATTCAGTCTCTTTCCAATTTTTACTGATTCAATAAGCACTGAAAAGCTTATTGCAGAGAGGTGATTCCACAAGTGCATTTCGCAGTTCTGTGGGAAAGAGGAGCACCAGCCTCCACCATTGCAGCTTGTCCTCCTCTGAACAGGTTATACACCAAGATCAGGACAGTGTGCAAATCATAAGTAGATGATGGAGATCACACTGGCTGTCTGTACAGCTCAAGGCAAAATACGGTATCAAGGACAAGGTGCTGTTTCTATAGGTCTCACTGCAGAGTAGTGGGCAGATCACCCGTCAGAGCCAGAATAGCCAGAGGTTTCAAAGAGTTCTTTGTCTTCTTACTCAAGGACTTTTGATCCTGTGGAAGGAGAGAGTGTAAATAGCAGGTTTGGAAACATCTGAGAAAAATAACAATAAAAGCTTCTGTTTTGCTTTTACAGAAGGATCTATGTCAGTAACAAAATCTTTGGTCTTTTGCTGATCAGATCAGACTGTTTATCTACCAGAGGGCTTCAACTTGACTGAGAGCCCTTGATGAGTCTTTTCATGTTAGCACAATAGAGTAGACTGATATGGATGTTTACTTTATCAGTTCTGGGATTGATAGGATGGATTTTTTTGATAGTCTGTTTAGCTACACAAGATACAGTAGGAGCACTGCAGATCACTGCTACGGACATACTGTAGTAGAGTGACTGGGAAGAGTTTGAGCATACTGCATGGGAAAAAGATTTAATTTACAGCAATAACTCATATTTACACTAGGGACTGTGATTTCATTAAAAATCCCCACTGCAGGAAAAGCTCTGGAGAACAATCATTACAAACATCCCTGAAAATGTTTAATGGACAGCTTAATGGAATTCTTACTCACATCTTTCATATCTCACCGAGACAGCAAAATCACTGTCTAAGAGAGTCTCTAAAACCCATTTACCCCTCTCCTATGCTCAAGCTAAAATGCACTTAAATCTCCAGCACTGCAGGCAGAATGAAATATTGTGACTTCTGCTTCCCCCCAAGTACTTTTCCCCTTTCTGGCCCATAGTCTCAAGTACAAACCCAGGCAGGAACACAGCTCTCATTCTTTGGTCATCACTCCATCTGTAGTTCAATGTTGTTTTTCAAGGATTTAACAGGAAAAAGCATTCCACTAATTTTACGGTAATTCTCTCTCGTTCATATTCTTACATGTGGCATACCTTTGCTAGGTGCATTCAAGAAAGGCAAAGATCCTGAAGGACAGGCTCTAGCAGGGAGAATTCAAAGGGTCTGGAATCTAGATGACTGAAGATGAGGAGTTATTAGTCATCCTCTTCCCTAATAGCTGGTTATAAAGGTTTAAGTAATTTGTATTAATTAAAAAAAAATATATTTTATTGGTAAAACATATTAGCAATTTAATTAAAAGACAAGTAGTTCAAGAAGGAACTGGCTGGCTGCATTCTGTAGTGTATGCAATAAGAAACCTTTAAATGCTTTGACATCTATCCGTACCAAAATGCAGAAGCTCAACAGCTTCTCATCAGTACCTGTGATATTCTACCTGAATAAAAGGTAAGCAAATCCTAGAAACTTAATTTTTTGTTATGAAAATAGAGAAAAAAGATTAGACTTCTCAGCAGCATGACTATCTAATGAAATTTTCATATCTAAATAAAACCCCAAACCTTTGTTCACAAACCAGCCCTTTTACAAGTGCTGCTAAATGGATAGCACAGGCTTTGCTATAGACCTTGGCAAAAAATAAGAGATAACATCAATCACAATCTATTTGGGAAATCTCACTGTGGATTAGATACGAGTTATGAATGCATTCAGTGAAGAGGAAAGAAGAGTTAGATGCAGAGTGCCAGCTGCCTGAAATATAGAACCTAAACTCATCACAGATGATTTAAATATCAGTTTGAAGTTAACTTTTTACTTGAAGAGAAGAAAAAGAAATTCTACCTTGACATAAATTCTTGTATGCTTTGAGCAATTATTTTCTTCAACTTTTTTCCCCTCTGTCCCTTTTTCATTGAAATCTGCCCTCCCTTCATATTTTTAGCCCTGTTCTGAAAACTCCGAGGGTTTAAAAATAATAAATAAAGAGCAAAAGCTTAGAGCATAATCAGACCTGATGAAGCATTTATATTTTTTTAGTAGTCTTGCTATTTTTGCATGTTTACGGGGCAGTTAAATGTACAGTATCAATACTAGATCCAAATGTAAAATTTATCTACCTATACAGATAGGTGAGTCTCCTCATCTTCTACTTGAGAGACTCCTCTTTTTCCCTTCCTCAGCTGCTTGCGCATCATCCTCTTCCCTCCTTCCTTTCACTTACTTCACACTTCTATCTGCCAGATATAGAAGTGTCTCAGAGTCATATTCCCAGCATGGGTCCTGTCGCCAAGACCCATGGCACCATTGGTCTTACCTTTGCCTGAAAGTAAGCCCACCCAGAGATCCACAGGGGCTTTGAATTGCACAACAAGTTTTCCTTGTAAAAGTTACAAGAGGCTGAAGTACAGGGTAAGCCTTTGAAGAGAGACCACTTTGCTCTGCCCATGAGACAGACTAAACAAAGCCTCTCCATTGCCCAGTGCAGAACTGGTTCTTTCCTCAGCTCAGCAACTTTCACCAATTCCCTGGCTTGCAGTAGACTGTGTGCAGCTCTCTACAAGCTCCTAATAGTCTCTGCTGCCTCTAAAGGCTCAGGCATGTCTGCTCCACATTGTAGACCCTGCAGTTTCAATGTAGGGCAATCTTTCTTGCTCCTCTAGCAGAGGAGCATCACCCCAATGCAGCAGGCTCCATAAAGTACCACCCAGGTTTGTGAAGCTAAAATGAGTCTTAGGCAGTTCTTACTGTTAAAAAATAAAAAAAATAAAAAAATAATTGAGGGATAGTTTTCTACTCATTGGTATAGGATTAAAAGCAAAAGAACAGGTGAAACCAATAGTTGCCTTCAGCTTAACAAGCTCCCATTTGACATTACTGACTTGCACATGTTGAATTTAATACAAACCTTAATTTTCACTACATTTTAGTGCACAGGCATCTCTTCTATGAGAATGATGAAAGGAAGAATCTGCCACACTTGGCAGATTGCTCATTAAGGTACTTAAGGTCCTTTCCAACCCTAACTATTCTGTGATTCTATTTTTGCAATCTCATGAGCATATGCTTAGCTTTGCACATAAAATGATTGCATTGGCCTGAGCACAGCTGGAGAAATCCTGCTGTATAGGAATAAAGCATGCAGACAAAGAGCCTATCAAACCACCACTCTGTATCCAGCTCCATTTAAAATACTGAGTTGACCTAGCATCAAGAAACACCTTTATATCTCATGTTTGTTTTATACTTTATGAATTGTAGAAATCTGTGAAAACTCAGGCAGTATAACAGCACATGCCCTTGAAGTTTTATTAGTCTCTACAGAATCAGATTTTACTGAGGGCAGCAACTGTTCAGTTAACAGCAAACACTTCACTGCCACAATACTGCTTCAGTTGTTTTTACAGACACTGCAATATTTTCCAAAACCCAGGTTGCTACATTGTTTATAAAAACTTTTTTGGGTTTATCTGTGTGAAAGGCAAACTAAGCCAAACGCTATCTTAATTCCTTACCTACTAGAACATTTGGTGATAAGCATTTCTAACGAAGGGTCTTCCCAGTGAAGTAAAAAGTCCCCCTAATCCAACCCATTGGCAGTCACCTCGTCATCAGGTTTCTTAGTCAAAATGTCTTAATTTTTGAGGTTTGAGAGTTGCTATAGAGAGACAGCTTTTTTATCTTCCAAGTGCAACAGTGCTTCTCGTCCCAAGGAGCAGGGCACAGTATGTGGCTCAGGTGGTTGTAGATTGCAACTGCTGCACTGGGGGTGAAGAGGAAGAAGTCAAGGTCCAGAAGAATGTTGTTGTACAAACTTCATCATAACATTTTGAGACCATAGGTGTGAATTTGTGACTGATTAATAGAACTCCTTTGTTGTGCAAGTTGGTACTCATTGTAAGACCTAAAATAAGTTTACATGGTTTTTTTTAAGCTTCATAAATCACCCTAAAAGCCAGGCTTTGGAAAACTAGTCATGCCTTTTTGCACTGGCATAGCAAGAGCACCACCCTCTCACTAATTGCAGTTCTCCAGGTGCCAATTTCCATTAGAATGTTTACAGGAAGGTTGTTAACTAAGCTGGTAGTCACTGGCTATGAAGAGAAGTAATCAAAAAATGATAATCAAACATCAGCTGTGTGTTTTATATAGTTACTCTTGCTTAATTATTTCCTTTCTTTCACCTTTGGCACAGGGAGTGTACTGTGCCCTTATAGCCCAAACCTATCTGAGTAACTCAAACCCTGCCTGAGCCAAGCTTAATCTTTTGCACACACAAGAACCTACTTCTCCTTGATTTGAACAGAAACATTTGTGGCAGTGACATATGGAGTAGAAAAGCTCAGTTGAAGGGATCTACAACAATCTAGTCCAACACTATTTACAGCATGATCCAGAGCTTGTGGAAGAGATAATTCAGGTTTTATTCTATAAAGCAACGTACAAAACCATGTTAAAAAATATAAATTATGTGAAGGAGTCAGACATTATAAATTTAGTAAATAACAAAACTAAATTGGTCAGAATTGTCTGTAGCTCCTCTGCTCAGATCTCTTACATGCATTTAAGATGAGGTGAACTTCCTAAAGACTGGTACTGCTTCCATGGGATTTCTAGATAGGGATAAACACACTTCGGTAATACAGGAAAGCCAGGTAATTCTCTTACCTCTTGCTTCAGGCAAATAATTTTAACCCCTAGGAATGAGGTTTATATATTCTGTTCTTTCTTTTTCTCTTCCTCCCAGTTCACCAGAAGAGAGGGCTCTAAAAATCCCCTTTCCAATTTTCTTGTCAGCCCCTGTTAGGTGCTGCAAGGCTGCTATAACATTTCTCTTGAGATTTCTCCAGACTGAGCAGCCCCAACACTCAGGCTGTCTTCACAAGAGAGGTGCTCCAGCCCCCTGACCACCTTTGTGGCCTCCTCTGTACTTGCTCCACAGGTCCATGCCCTTCTTATATTAGGGACCCCAGAGCTGAAGGCGATACTCCAGGTACTTGCATGCATGCAAATGACACAGTTGCACTTATGGTCTGAACTACAACATTTTCTAAACTGTGAATGTTTCACTTTACAGTTCTAATATGTTACTTTCATATTCCAATGTAAATGGACTGTGACTTAAAGTAATTTCCTAAAGGGGGGCTACAAGAAATCTGGAGAGGGACCTTTTAAAAGAGCATGTAGTGACAGGACAAGGGGGAATGGATTTCAACTGAAAGAGGGTAGATTCAGATTAGATATCAGGAAGAAGTTCTTCACCATGAGGGTGGTGAGACACTGGCACAGGTTGCCCAGAGAAGCTGTGGCTGCCCTATCCCTGGCAGTGTTCAAGGCCAGGTTGGATGGGGTTTTAAGCAACCTGGACTAGTGGAAGGTGTTCCTGCCCATGGCGGGGGGGGGGGGAGCTGGATGAGCTTTAAGGTCCCTTCTAACCCAAACCAGTCTGTGATTCTATGATTAAGGACCCAGGTCTTGGAGGAAACTAGTGAGCTTTTAAGCAAGGAAACCACAAAATAAAACTTCCAAACATTCTTCTTTTCACAGTCAAAACTACCCATAGATCAGTATAGATGATCCTTTGACCATTTTCATATAGACCATGTTTCCTCATGTATATATGTGTAAAAAATTTGACATAGCTGACATACTCTGTGTTCAAAAAAAACTCTCAAACCTGATGTATTATAAAGGAGCCTAATTCCAGGACTGTACACCCAAAGCATGTATATTTAGTTTGATTTTTAAATAAACTCATTCTGCTGCTCTGCTTTTTGGATGCATCAGTAAATACCAAGGTACCATAAGGGTCAATGCTGCAGTGTGTACACAATAAAAGTAATTTATTATGATCTTGTTTCACAGGTGTCTATAGAATACTGCACTCAGCAAAAAGGAAAACAAGCTGTGAGGAAGCATACCGTTCATCAGAATGACACTCCATGGTAATTATTTATGTTCTTCTGGGAACAGAGGTTGCAGGATAAGGAACTCTCTGTTACAGCAGCTCCTTCAGAAAAGTAAAAAATTATAATGCTTATATAAAAGATCAGCAAATTAAAAGATTCTAAGCCAGAATTCCAATAATTCATTTTATTTTCAAATGTAAGAGAGCTAAAGCACATGCTTTCACACTGTAAATGTGCATGTACCTGATCTTGTTACTTGTGTGCTCTTGTGAGGTGTTTAAGTACTTCAAAGAAAGCTAATGCATGCTACTTTTCCTGTGTGAATACAGAAACATGATCTTTTGTTTTTTGAGGGAACATGCAAGTTTGCTTTGTTTTCTAGCACCTCAGCTTTGCACAATACTTTCTGTCTCAGCACTGAAGTTTTATACTGTAGTCCCGACTCCTAACAACTTAGCACAAATTATCTGTCAGTAGTTTCTGCCTAGCTACATTCCTCAGAGAAATGAGCTGCTCCCATCCTATAAGGCTATTCTTCCATCTGGAGCACAATACTTTGCAGAAAGTGCCATAACAGCATTGATTTTGACAACATCAGTTCTTCTCCCCAACTAAAAAGCCACTGTCTTCTGGCATTTCTACCAGGTCACACACCTGAAAGTTCATTTCTGAGTTAATGGGGATTTACTGGCTAGCCAGTCTGTACTGTAAGTAGATCTCACTTCTCAAATATCTTAATGTTTTACTTTTTCTTAAGATATAAGAGAATATATAAAACCATATAAAAGTATATATAAAAATATAATAGATCTAGAGTAAAAATATATTCTTAATTGCAATTATATATTATAATAATATGAAATAATAACAAATATAAATATAAAATTATAAAAAATACATAGATTTCACACAATTTATTTTCCAAAACGCTTAGTAAGGAAGTGATCGTCAATCTTGGTTCTTCAGAAAATAATGAAAAACAGGCTTTCAAAACTGCATTTGCATGAAATGAAAGGGTCTTGCAAAATATGGCATCTCTTGCATTATTTATGGCATGCCACATCACGATTTTACTAGCTAAGTTTCATTTAAATCAAAGAGAAGGGATTTGCCTGTGGATTTTAGAAGTTAAAGGTGTTATATGGCCAGAGTGGCCTCTGTTAAATTCAGACACCAGATGGCCCCATAGCACTCACTCATCTAATATAGATTCCAGTTTCCCTGTAGGGAAATAAAGAAGTGGCTGTATAGCTTGATTCTCAAAGCTATGACTGCTTAAAGTTTTAGAAGGAAAACTGCCTTGGATTGTATCAGATTTATATACGTGAGTGTATATATATAGGTAATTGCTCAGCTATAACTGGAGTTCTTTGAACTGCATACATATTTTACTTCACCCCTCTAGACTCAGTTTTCCTTAAGTTACTATGTATATAGTGCTCATGTTTTAGTATTTCTTTTATATCAGATCCTGGCATAGAAAGGCAAATAAAGTTCTGAAGTGTCACAGAGCAGCCCAGTTCTGCAGAGCCCTTCTATCAGCCACAACAAAGTCTCATAAAATTACAGTTTTCAGTGGCTTTCCTGCTGATTCTCAAGCTTTTTGCTGTCAGTCCTAAATGAGGTACATTTTAACTACCTCAAGCCATCTTCCTATGGGGCCTAAAATCCATTTGGCTGGCCTTTGCCTTATGCTCATTTTGTTCAGAACAGAATTTGCCTATAGGATGGTTCCGTTGGCTTTGTCTGTTATAAGCAAAACACCTATTAGTAGCACAGCCAGATTTCACTGTGTGAAATATGTAGGGCTTTGGGGAAAGAAATTAAAAAAAAAAAAAAAAAAAAAAACCAAGCAAGAAACCAAACAACCAAACTCAAATAGAAACATACATAAGCACATACACAAAAAAAAAACAACCACAAAAAAAGATTCGTGGGTAGCTGCACATTAACTCTTTTGCACACTTCAGTATGGCTTTGGAACATGTCCTCAGGGTACTTGATTCAGTTCATACATTTGTAATGGGTGATAGGCCGTTGGCTACCAAAGGACTTTGATAACAGTAGCATCAAAAAGATAATTCTGCCGGTCCAAACAAGGGACCTATACCAGCTGAAAGAACTAGACTAAAGTGACTAGATGGGAACCTTCAGTGTGAGTATGCTTAATCTACCACAAATTTGCAACACTTTCATCACATGAAGAACAGGATCTAATCCAGGTCGTCATTCCAGAAGCAAACACCAACATCATATTGCGTTTCTCCTTGTACCAAAGGGAATCTAACTCAAGCTTCATGAACTTCATTTACCTAACTCACACTATCATGAAGTAGTAACAAGCAGGATCACTTTATGCAGCATTTCTCCAGCTAAAACACTAGCCAGTAAAGAGAGCACAGATGCAGCCTTAACATGTCTTTCCTTTCTTCTCTTCAGAACAGTAGATCCAAAAAGAGATCTAAGGGCTGCAGTTAAATGTATAAAACCTATAGGGCATCCTGACTTGTTTCAGCCGCAGAAAGATCATGATGAGAACATGGAGAACAAAAGAAAGGTGTTCTGTTGACTGAATAGCTGAACTTTCATATAATCATAGAATAGTTTAGGTTGGAAAATACCTTTAAGATCATCAAGTCCAGCCATTAAGTTCTATTGAGTACATGAAGTAAATTGTCACAATAAATTGTGCTTTTCTGACAGCCAGACTTAGAGTATATGATGAGGGACAGAGCATTTTGGTGACTACTGTAGAAAACCTGTTAAGCACAAGACAATGGAATAGCCACACAATTACTAGAAAAGTATGGACAGCTTTGTGTAGAGCACGATAGTTGCACTACATAATATACTTCAACAAAGAAAATGTCGGAAAAAGGAAAATATGGTTGCAGGAAATTTTGTCAGGGAGTTGCACACTGTCAGCACAGGGTTAAAAGTGCAGAAATGCATGGCTTCCCCTGGTTAGGAACATCCTGCGGGAGCAGTAACTGGGAGCCCTAACTAAATCACGTAGAACATGCCAGAGAGAGGCTATTAGGCTACCTGTTAATGATCCCATCTTTTCTGTTAAGGTCTAATAGCTAGAAAGCTAGACCAGGAAGGACGAAATCTCAACCTCATCCTCATTCAGAATAAAACAAGCAGTTTTACCACAATGTGTAACACCTACTAACAATGAAAGCAGTTTTGGAGTAGGAGACAAAAACATCTTCCATATCTCCTTTCCAAGCTTTACTCATGAATAGTAAGTTACCTAAGATTCTCTGGGACAAGAAGGTATGACATTGTATAGTTTGATGATTAAGATATTTACCTGAGGGAGTCCTGGACTGTCTTTGCATTTTATTGCCCAGCTGTAATGCTACTATGTCTCAAAAGAAAGTCGTAACTTAACATCTCTACAGAGCTCGGTCCTGTACGAACAAGTACGGGAGATGCCACAAGAATGCACTTACAAGACAAAGCTGAAGTGGAAGGATTAGTATATGATTAGGCACCAGCATCAGAGTGTCAGGAACTTAAGCCACTTTGGAATACGCAGGGAACTGCAGCTATTAAAGCATCTTTTAAAAAACAAATATGGAGGAAAAAAAAAGTTAATTAAGTGACTCCAATGAGATGACCCAATTCTCCTCTCAGTAAAACCAATTAAGTTTGTCAGATGGGTCTAAAGTTTGTTGATGAGATGTAAGCATGGAAAATATTGGTACACAAACATATGTCAAATAAAGTTGCAAAGAATAAAACTGGCTGAGATTTATCCAAAACTACTCAGGCAGTGTCACAGCTAGGGAAGAGTAGGAAGCCCCTTCTAGCCAATCAGTCATACTGAAACTAGGGGCAGAGTGAAGAGGTCTTGAATGCCCAACAGAGCAATGGATTAGAAGCAGCTATTTATGTCTTTATAATAGCCTGAGATTAATATTTATGTGTTGGTAGAGCTAAAACATAAATCTTTTGAAATAAACTCTTTCCCTCCCCCCGAAAGATGACAGCAGAAAAATAATCTGTACATGTGAAAAAGGCAGAGTGTGTGTTTATTTAAAACAAGTACTCATACAGAAGGGCATCAATATACATGAGAATTCAGTCAAATTCTTGCTCCAGGTTATCTTTCCATCACAAAAAGTAATACAAGCAGAATATTAGATTTGCTATTTCGCAATGTCAATGTTGCAAAGGAAGTATGCATTTCCATTAGGAGGTACTTGTTACATCTTAATTCTTGGCTCACCTCATTTTTCATGACACCCATAGTTAGAATATGACTATGAAGATGGAAATTGCAATATTCACAGAAGTTGGTCCATGCTCAAATACACTATTTTTGTAATAAACCCAAACCTAACCACATGCAACAGGAGAACCAACTTTAAATTGGCTGATTAAGGTTTCAACTGTAAAAGCTTACTCTTTATTTAATTTTGAACCAGACCCTTCACTGTATTACCCAAAATAAGAGAGCACAAAGATGAGGCCATCTACTTCATTTTCTCTTTAATTTATAGTTCAAAAAGAGATGTTGAGATAGCTTTAATACTCAGATCCAAGAGTCTCAGTGCTTAAATCACTACTAAAGCCCTTGTCAACGGTCCAAAAGGTGCTATGGGTTGACCCCAGCCAGCAGCCAAGCACCCACACAGCTGCTCACTCACTCTCCTCTCTCCATCCCCAGGAAGATGAGGAAGGGCAGCAGCAAAAGCAAGAAAACTCACCAGCTGGGACAAAGACAGTTTAATAAATGAAGGAAAGAGGAACAAAACAAACCACCAAGTGATGCAAAAGCAATCACTCTACCTTCTACAGGCAAACCAATGCCCAGCCAAATCTGCAAACAATAGCCACCTTTGAAGGCAACCCCCCTGCAAAATCCTCCTTCCTCTACTCTGTTCTTGCTGAGGTGATGATACATAATATGGAATAACCCTTTGTCCAGTCAGGGTTGGCTGTCCCAGATGTGTCTCTCTCAGTCTCTTGCCCACCACCAGCCTAATTGCTGTGGGAGCAGAATAGGAAAAAGAAAAAGCATTAACCCTGCACAAGTGCTGTTCAGCAACAGCTAAAACATTGGTGTGGTATCAACACTGGTTTTTAGTCATAAATCTGAAACACAGAACCATACGGGATACTATGAAGGAAGTTAATTCCATCTCAGCCAGACCCAGTGCACAAAGAAACCCCAAGAATTCAGCTATTTATCTGCATGAGACAGCACACCATAGCTTGCTATTTGGAAGCCCAAAATAAAAATGAACTGAACTACTGTCAAATGCTTCCAGTATATGAAACTGTGTGCCAAATTTATCAAACCTGAAAGCAGCCCACTATAGGCTATACTATTCTTAACATTTGCAGTAATGGCTTTGATCAGTTTATTTATAAAACAAGTAAGCCTCAGGCCTTTCCCCAAACATACAACTTCGCTTGTGGGACTTGTGTTCATGTTATTAAAACTGATCTGTTTTCCTCGTGCAGTTTTGATATTAGTATTTACTGTTTACTCCCAGCAGGTTGTAAGCAGTACTATACAGTAGATATGCATAAATAGAATCATAAATAAAAAGCTAACAAGGTGCTCAGAAAGACAGCTCACTTTGCCACTGCACATGAGAACTCAGTTTATGATGCTTGCTTATGCTAGTTCCAAGGGGAATAAAAGTATAATTAAATATATAACATCATAAACTAGTGTTTCTATGCAGGTCTTCTCTTGCCCGTAAGCAAATATCCTGGGAACAGAGAGCAGAAGTGATGATCTGTCACTGTCAGCAGTGCCTCTTCACAGACCTTGAGAGCTCCTCAGTGTCTGCAGGAACAACTGTTCATTAAACCGAAAATATCCCAAACAATGCTACTTCCAACGACAGTAATTTTTATTAATCTACCATTAAACTTACTTCTGTTAAGGGTAAAGGTGTTGAGCACCACATATATTTAAACCTGAACATGTTCAGGAGTTGAAAGTCTAAACAGTGCATAGATTTCTGGCACCTCGTATGTTTAAAAGCAAATGTAGTCCCTTGGTGCTTCTTTGGGAAGCTACTTTTTGCCTCCAGAAAGTAATACAGGAGAGCCAGTAAAAAGGTCTCCATAAATAAAACAAAAAAAGCCACTGTAGACTGAGACTACCCATAAAAATTAACCTGTAACACTGATAAAACCAATTTCAGAATCACTAAATACTTTTACATGTAAAGGCCACTCCTGCAGAGCAGTAAGGCTCTGCCAGTACAAGTTAGCACTGGCAACTCTGTGTTGCTGGAGCAGGAGTTGCTCTGGGGCTCCATCCCAGGGGAAAGCATCCTCTCAGCAAAACTCAGGAGCTTCTCTCCATGTAGCAAGAGCTTTCAAGGAAAGACTGGGCTCTACGCAAGGTTACCTGTCCAGGATTTTAAAAGTAGTGTTGCTCACTGAAGAGATCTGTCTTGAATTTGAAAGGTTAAGGCACAATGAGAGCAAGGAATCAAGGCAATGATTTTCCATATCCAACTTAAACTAAGAAGGCTTCACTTCCAAGTGGGCGGAAGCCACTTTAAGGCATATGGGGGGCACAGTGAACACTGACAATGGCAGTTGTCAAAGCTAAACATGACTAGAAATCTCTAATACATGAAGATGACTCAAATTTGGGTTCCAAGACACCGATGAACTAAAACCCAGTTTTGTTTGAGGTATTATAAATTTTACAGCTTGTGCACAGCTCTATCGCTTGCCAAGGGCCTCAATACAGATGTGCCAGAATCACCTAGGCTCTGCCTAGGGTAGATGTTTCTTGGGCAGGCTTCACTCCTTAGAAAATGAGCGGCAGCAAAAGCAACAGCCCTAGCTCCCGTTTCCTCTCTCCCAACTTCCCTGCAGCAGGTCAGCCTAGCAGCAAGCAGGGATGTTACTCTCTAATCTGCAGTGCTACACAGCAAGCAAGCTCACTTCTAAATATATCCAAATAGAAGTTTCAAACCCACAAAATAAGTACAGTTCTTACTCAAAGTTATGCAGCAAAATGTAGGTTATACCTAATATTTCATGGTAAATGTAGTGTTATTAAACTTTTTTCCTTGTCTTCAGTGTAGCAGTTACAAGAGGCCCACAGGAACAAAATTCAGACTTTCACAGAAAGTAACAATTATGTTTACTTTCTGGGTTTTTTACTCCCTGTCATAACAAAATAGTGATCATCTTGCCTGCTCTTCATAAGAGGACTTTTTGATGCACCAGCCATTCCTTTATTACACGCCATTGCTGATTTTCCCTTAGGGAGAGTTTTTTTGGCTGGTGGGGCCAAGCTTTCATTTGCTTGCAAGTTTTTTGTTGAAGGCTGTGCTGGCTTTTTGGTCACTACCTCTTTGGCTGAAGTTTGAGGAAGCCGTACAACAGATAAGGGAGTGCGTTCAGGAGGCTTGGATGAAGGGGGTCCAACCTGAGGGGGTTTACTGGCATTAGACTGCTTATTGACAGCTGATGATACATTTTTGCTTGTAGATACCAGTGTAGATGGTGACTTTAATGCTTTGTTAACTGCAAGGGAAGGTGCAGAAGCTGAGTGTTTTAGGACTGAAGGACTTTTCAGGTTCCTTGTCCGGTCAGTAGCTGTTTGTGGAGCTTTTCGAGGATGCTGAGACCTAGTTCCTGAGGTCTGAATAGGATTTTCAGAATGAGATTTTGCAAGGAGCTGCTGAGATTGTGCAAACTTGGCAACAGCATGCAGATTTGTCACAGGTGGCTGAGCAGCCTTTGGACCAACCGAATTCACTTTGGGTTTAGTGTCAGATACAGGTTTGCATTTAGCAGGGACACGCTTCTGTTTTGAAGTGATCCTTTCAGCCGTCCCAGACAAGGGAGAGGGCTGGTTTTTAGGGAATGAGGAGGCAGGATGTAGCGCTGGTGCTGGGGAGCCCTGAGGCAGGGTAAATTTCATCTTGGGAGCATCAGGGGACCAAATACGTTTGCGTAATGTTTCAGAGTGAACAAGAGCTGCTCGTGTTCCTGCAGATGGAGAGGTTTTGCTTACAGGCTGTGAAGGAACAGAAGCTGGTGAACTGTGTGCAGGAGACTCCAGTTTCTTTGAGGTGCCAGCTGATGGTTTCAGAGAAGACTGCATGCCTGGTGCTGAAGACCCTTGTAATTTGGACCTGACTGTCAATGTCTTGGCTGTGGAGGATGGAAGCACTGGCACTTTTGGTGATGCCAGGACAGGGGACTGAAGATGCTTAGGTAAAGCCTTCTTGGCACTGGCCCCAAGAGTTGAAACAGGAGTCAGGGGTTTTGATGGCTGCTTTTGAAACATATTGACAGCTGACATTGGATTCATAACAGGAGGCTCCTGAAGTCTAGCTGATGAGCTGGGGACACTGTCACTGGTGACTCCCTTCTGAAACGCCAGGATTTTTTGTTCCAGAGTTGCAAACTGAAGCACTCGGCATGGATCATATTTAAGTAGAAAACCCTGAAGAGTGTCCCAGCCTCCACCAACACGGACCATCACATGCTTGCCATGTAGCATCTGAGAATGGAGGAAGAGGGGGAGGGGGGAAAAGAGAGCAGAAGAACAAGAGATGTTTCTATCTTTTTTGATGCAGCATTATGTCTTCATCTTACATTAACATTTATTGAAATTGTCCAGAAATAGGACCTCCTTTCTTACAGAGAAACATTTTTTAAAAAAAGAAATTGTGATAAATAAGGTTTATGCTTCCCAATTCTTTTATTAAACAGTTTCTCCTGCAGAGACAGTTGTTATGTGCCAGGAAATAATGAAAGCATATATTCAGAAGACACATTAACCCTTCCGTCAGCATCTTTATTTAGTATATAGAGCTTTGGATACGGGTTTTGTTCAAATTACAGATGTCCTTGTAACACAAGCTCTTATGCCTGCTGAGAAGAATGATCAAGTATCCTACAAATTATAAACCCCCAAGTGTCCAGATTTTGAACAAGCAATGTTCTCAGAATGTCCTATAGCATTATCCATATTTATGTTGCAAGTTGTTACTGAAATTTAAGAAACAGCACAGAAAAGCGTAACTAACTTAGTTTAATGAGATCGTAAAATTAATGGTTGTGAGATCTAAGTAGCTACAACTACTCTGAATAGGGAATTGGATGGCATGGTATCCCAACCTGAATCATTCTGCAATTCTAAAACAACACCATAGAAATAAAGCATGTCACTTAAAAGCATTTCTCTTCCCAACATGAATATAAATTGAAATTCTGAGAAGGTACTTACCCGTATGAAGAGTATTTTATCTCCCAGCCTATAACGTCCCTCTGATAAGTACTCAATTGAAAATCGATGGGAACAACTGCAGGGAGGATCTTCGGCTATATGTTTAACCTAGTTATTAAAAATTAAAACATTTGTGTTTTGATAGAAGCATGTGTTTAACAGTTTGAGATATTTGATACACAAAAAGATACTGTTATCTTCATTCTATAATCTAAAATAACCCTAGAATTCTGTACCCTCACAATAAAATTTTAGCTACACAGAGCTTCAAAATGTCAAGTAAAAGATTAAAGAACAAACTGTATGCACAAACATTTTTCGTTGTCCCAATCCAATTTTCACAATTTCTTCAATTTTAAGTTGTTTTTAATTTCACTTAAGATTTGCTTATTGCATTATGCATAGCAGCATCAGTTCCAATCACAACTTTGTAAAGACACTGTTATGGTCTCTAAAAATGGAAACAGGTGCCTGGGTTTCCCCTCTGACCAAACCCATTGCTACACCTCACCCAGGAGTACTTCAGAGTTCTCCCTAACTTTTATAAGTTAATCTTCTATGTGACATCCAAGAAGGAAACCACTTAAAAAAGAAGAAAAGGTCCCCAGATAAGTCTGGGGCTAGAAAAGATGACCTTCTTACAGCCACTTAGAAACTTAAATTGCCAAGCAGGATAAATAGTGAGTTTTCAGAGAGAGCAAGGATCTCATGGCTGACTTTCCCAAAGAAGCAGACGTTTTACATTACAACATAGAGGACCTTTAAAATAAATGCTTTCTGAGTTAGATCACAGAAGTACCAAATTAAGAATTTGATGTAAAGCCCAGAACACAGTAAGTAGTACTTACTGCCTCATGCAGCTCCCCATGGTGACAACATGACTTTGCTGTGCTAACCGGTGATGGTGGTCCAGAGGTCATTAGCAGTGTTTCTTCTAACTCAATTTCCTTCTCTAGTTTTACTAGCACAGGAGGTTCAACTCCATACCTCAAATTCATAAGTGGACAGTTTAATTGCTAATTTACTAAAGAAAACAAAAAGTGATGATAATAAATACACAAAATCTTGAGTGGCTTGACTGACAGGGAACAACACAATCAGTCAGAGGAATAACTCTTGATAATGCAAAGAGAAGGAACAGCTCTGAGTTTCTAGTAGAAGCCCCCTCTAAAGTGGCCTTGGAGCTACCAAAGACAACAGTAAAAATATACTCAAAGCTACATAATTTAGGCCACATTCAATTTAGGTAAACTATTTTAAAGCTTCCAGTTCTGCACTTGAAATAAATTAAAAATCTAAAATTAGAGAACAGTAGAGATATCTGCCAAAAAGCTTAACAAGCAACAACCTTAAAACTGTATTTAATGTCCAGTGAGTTTCTTCCAAGATGTACACATACCTATAAGGAGAACGTAGCATTTAAACATACAGCTATAAACACCAGTGGATCAGCATCTTTCCATGGAAAAAAAATGATATTTGAAAAAAATACTTACACTGTGCAATGGTCCTAGAAAAGTTCATCCCTACTTTCTGCACGGAATTAACATTTACTGTATTGCACTTAATGGTGACAGACTGTCTTAACTTTATCTTAGCTTTTACTTAATAGAATGTGTTCTTCACTGTCTCATTAGGAGTGTGTGCAGATCACATACCTGGACACAATGCGCCCAATTTCCAACAGACAAAGATACACTTGTCTTGGGTCTTTGTGCAAAACTAAAAGGGAAGAGAATAAAAGTGAGTTAAAGCTCTTATTTACTGTTGAGAGGCCTGTGCAATTAAGTACAAAGAAGGGAACATAACGAAGAGATGACTGCACCTTTGCCATCATTCTACCCAGAGTTCTTGCTTCTGCAAGCTACATTATCATTGATAAAGCACTATATGCTTTCTAGATCTAATTTTCTATTCCATGAAATGTTTAAACCCATCCTGGCACTCCTGAAATCAAATTCTTCTCTACCTCCTAAGAGAAATATGCATCTCTTATGCTTAGGGGGAAGATCCAAGAGCTTTCCCTTTGCTATCCCCAAATGCATTATTGCAGTCTTAAAGATGAAGAGTATTCAGCAACTGCAAATAGGAAAATGCACTCCATCTGTCCTTGCTTGTGCATACAGACACAGATAGGCCCACATACTCTATAGGTGAGCAGCTGTAAAATATACTGCAAGCGACCTAGCTGAGAAGTGAATGTCTATGCAGCCAGTCAGCCCAAGTGGTTTAAACCCGTGGCTGTGAAAGAATAATTCATGTGAGTGTTACCATTTTAGTGAGCAACATTTCTTTTTTCTCATCACTTTGAGAGTGGCCAGCTCTGGGTGCCAGGAGGAGATGGCAGATTCATCCAGTTCCACTTTGCCTATGGCAGCTACCCTACCTCATGCTATATCCACATTTCACCCCACCCTATCAGCCCCTACCTCCTGCCCCATCCACCTGGAGGTTTGCCTCAGGATTTGGTATCTTCATGAGGCTGTATCTGAAAAGGATGGTCAAAACCCCTGACTGTAAGAAGGGGGCAAGAATGACTGGTTTAAAGAGACAGATTCAAACATCAGATATCGACTGTGATCACAGGGAAGAAGCAACTCTGTTGCAGATGTTAGTAGCACTGAATTTTGCATTAGGCTTTGCTTCTCAAAGACTGTGCCCACATTAACCCAGCTAGTGCCCAATACAGAGGCTGCTTTGTACCCCTCAATTCAGACAAGCTTTAGCAGCTGCATGTTATTTGGCCACGTAGGCACATGAAATAACAATCCTGAGAGCTGAAGAATGAGATGGAAGAGCAAGGTGATGACCAAGCGGCATGAAGATGACTGTGGCAGCTCTTCTAGATTTTCTTGACAGATTTGAAATGAAAACATTTAATCATTTCTACTGCTGCACTGAAGAACAGAAGAGGCAGAAGGAAAACAATGTCTGTTTTGGCTTCCTTCCACCTTTAGGTGGACAAAGAAAAACAAGCTAGGTCATGAACGAAGAAAGAGAATAGTTTAAAATCTCACCCACAAGTAATTACTTCCTCCTCTGTCCCAATAAAACCCTTAAAATTAAGGTGCTTTCAAAATGTTCTATGAACACTTGTATGAATGCTTTGGAAAGAAAAAACAAACATCCTTGCAATTTTTTAGCCAGCTGGGAATACTGCCTAATAACTCAGAAACCAAAGGCTGGGAGAAAGGTCATTCAGCTCCCCTCAACCCACACACAGCACTGTTCTTTCCCCAACCAGCAGTAAGTGTAAGAAACAGAAAAAGCTATAGATATGATATTCATATGGTATAACTTTTATATGAACAAGTTGGACTTTCTTTGTAAAGTGCAGTAACAATATTCAGTAGAAATTTGAAATTCACTCCGAAGAGAAACATAATGAGCCAGCTCTATATTTGCAGATAAAATCTAACATCTTCCTGATGTTCAATTTAAATTTAAAACAACTTTGCTTTAAATAAGACGGAAGTGTTTCCTAAAATATAAGCAGAGTACAACCAGATGTTCCTTATATCACCCACACCAGTCTACTTTTTAAAAGTATCTGGTTATGAAGGGTAAAGCTACAATAGAAAGTTGACACTGGCATAAAATCAAAGGTGCTAGAGGTCACTTAATCCCTTTTTTGCGTGTGTGTGAGTTTTTGTCAGCTCTAACAGAAGTGACATTATTTGCCTGAATCCAGAATAGAAAAATGCAAATTTACCCCTAACAGAGGTCATGAAATTTGTTTTGGCTGGATGTCAAAGGGGTCCCATGATGGCTACACTCCCTTTCTGCCATCTCAGAAGCCACTTAGTTTATTACCTTCACAGCCACCCACACTTTTCACGAGGCATTGCTCTAAACACCTGATGGGAAAGAGACAATTGTTAAATTGTCTTTCCGCTATTTCATTCATAAAGAATGGATTGAAAGTTTGATGGAGAACATCAGTGGAACGAATGTTTCATCAAGGAGGCTGCAAGTCTGCTCATTTCAACTGCCAAAAAGGCTCACAGAAGATATTTATGCCATAAAGCAAGCTAGTGTCAAGAGCTACAGTCAGACTTCAAAACACTTCTTAGCTATAAGCAAAAGCCACAGTATTAAGGAAATCCTGTCTGCTTATCTCAGGGAGGCTAAACAGGTTCTAGTTACCCATCCACTCACAGGAACCAAGATGTTTAAGCAATGCAATTTATACAAGTTGCACTGCAGAAAGAAAACAAATTAAAACCAATTTTCTTGTATCTCAGCTCTCCTACTCATCTGTATTTCATGGCACTGAAAAGAGATCCACTCACTAATTAAATCAGACTGAGACAGATGCAAATTAGGATGTTTTCTCAACTATCCTAAAAGATATCTTATCCAATAGAGAAAGCATGGGCAGTCCAACTAGCCGGGAGGAGAGCTTGAAAGAAAAGCAGTTAATGAAAACAGTTCCTCCCATTTAAATTACATTAAATGGCACAAAGACTTCGAGAAAATCTAGTAAACATTGCGACAACTGCAGCTGATTACTGAAAACAAAAGGTTCTTTGCAAATTTTTGCTGTTCTGCTGACAGGCAGATATTTAGCCTTTTTTTTTAAAAAAAAGGAGCAGCCAAAAAACCTCCAGTGTTTGGCTTGCCACAGAAAGGTCTGTATTAATTAATTTTTACTGACATAATAGCTGGTAGAAGAGCGTTTCATTATTTACCATGCAATCAAATCGCACTTCCTCTTAATTAGCAGTTAAGTAAGTTTTATTCCATCTGGAAGGATCAGTCTAGAAGCTGTTTGTTCTTAGGGACAGATTGTGCATTGGGGCAGTTGTACACACACAGTTGGCAATATTTGTTTTTGTAACTATTGTATTAAATGGGAAAACACAAATGGTTTAGTCATGTCAAGTAGGTCCTGAAGTAAATGTTAATTACCAACAGACTGTTACCACTTCAGGCACAATGCCTCGTTGTAGTCACCAAATTTAGCAGTCATGAATTCATAATTCTGAGGGCTTTCTGCAATAAGAATGAGCTCTAACTCCAAAGAAAGGATCTTATTGTGAATTGACTCCATGGCCCTGTGGTCTTCCCGCACAGGGAAAGTGAAACCAAACTTTTCTTCTCTTTTTCTCAGTGAGCCTTTTCACTGAAGGAAAACATACAAGTCTGTTGCACAACTGTCACTCCCCACTTCATCCCATACAGCAACTTTTAGAAGACTGGAAAAGCATCATGCAGTTAGAGCAGTCACTAAACTGACTTTTCAAGGCTTCTACTTGAACACTTCTTTAAAATAAGTAAAAGCATTAATAGCTTGCATGAGACAGGCATATTCATGACAAAGGCTTCAAAAGACTATACATAAGAGATCTCCCTGACTAGGTAGTTATCCACATAAAGATCAAAGCAAGTCTTACAAAAAGGTAGATTTACCTAAACCTTCAGACTCAAAGAGATAAGTCTCATCAACTCCAATGGCCCTACACCAGTTAAGAAAGTTGGCTGTATTATCTCTGGCAAAAAAAGATCCTGATGGAGCATCCTTCTTACATGGAACTTTTCTCATAGGAAAATTCTGGCAAAGGAAGAAAACAAAAAGTACATTGTGCACATCAACATTGCCAACAGATTTCAAAGCACATTTGCAAAGGAAAATAAACCCTCAATTCAGAGTACAGAAACAGTGGTTAGTAACTATTTTGTGTGCAACCCACCATGCATTCTATTAAAAAAGCCACACTAATGTAGAGAGCATTCCACTCTATCGTTGTGAACAGTCATGGAGTAAACAAACTTTAGCTCTGCAGCTTTTCCCAAAGGCTGCCTATACGGTTGCTCCCCCATTTCCCCACATGCTGCGGTAGAAATCTCATTGATGGTTTCACAGATTTGGATAATTATTCCTCTTTCCCAAGCTCTGTTCACAGCAGCAGAATGAGCACAGATAGAGAACTCGAACTAAATTAAAATATATTCAGCTGACAGACTTCATTTTAGAGGCTATTCTAGAAAGCAGAGGGAAACAGAAGGGAACAAGGGGCAGTTTCCTTTAAAGGAATTCAGTACTTATTTGGTTTTAAATTGGTATGTTCAGAACTAAAAATTCAGTTCATAGATGCACAAGTTATGCATCTTGTTTTCCTCTAAAAAAAACCCAAAAAGTCCAAAAAATACCAACTAAGGATTTGTAGCATTCATATGGCTCTTAAATACCCTTTGGCATCCTAAGACTTGTCATTAGTAGTTAAATTACTTGCTGGCAAATGTCTGTTATTTAAAGCTATTGTTTTACTAGATAAAACAGTAAAAGGTAACCACAGAATAAAAAATGGTCTGGATATGGTGAGCAGTTTCTCCTGTCCCCAAGGGAATCACTACTCATCAGGGCACATTAGCTGGTGGATCTACTATTTGACAAATCTAAGCACTTCTGTAGCTATATCCCTGTACCTTGAACCCATGCTACCTATATGGGTTTACCATATAAAGTGACAGATCATTATTTTTCATGGGACAAACACAGACTGGAAGTTGCTTGAGATTCACATTTTAATTCAGCCTCGGTTCCCAACAAAAGCTCTGCAGCCCAAGTCCAGGTACATATCAGTTTGGATATTTTGATGGCTGACCTACATTCTAGAGTTTATCCACCAGTTTCTGGCATAAAACACATCACCAAGCGCCAATGGATATCTTGTTACCAACCCACACTGATGTCAGGGGAACAAACTCCAGACTTGGACCAGCTCTTCCTCAGGCAAGACTTCTACTGAGATCAAACTAAAAACCTGGTAAGGACTTTAGGATTTTATTAACAAAGCATATAAGTAATTTTTTGCACAAAGTTTACCCACCTATAAGCCACATTATTGTTAATCAGCCTCTTTTTACTACTATTTACAATTAAAAAGATTATGTATGCATTAAAAAAAAAAGTCACGATGACTTACCCTTAAATTATTCGAGCTACAACATTCTTTAATTGTGTTTTGAAGAACACCAACCAACTGGCAGAGTAGTACCCCATTATCAAGTTCTTCTAGCAGTTGTTCTGCTTTGACTTCTATTCCTAAAAAAATCAATATTAAAGTTACTCCAAAAAAGGTATAGAAGTTTCATATGAATTTAGAGGCAACTCAAATAGCATTCCAGTGTTAAACACCGAAAATTAATAGAAAAATATAAGTAAACTAAAATCAAATATCCATTTAATTAGATTTTCATTGGACTACCAATATTCAGCAAGTAAATTAGAACGGTTAATCATCCTACCTCTAGGAAGTGGCAGCTCATTAAATCCAAAACCAAAACATGCATTTTAATGCAATTCACCTAGCCATTCAGGATCAGATACATCAGATCTTAACAGTACTTACAGGTATTAAGTGTCAGCATTGACTGGAATATTGGAAAGTGCTTTGAAATTTATTAGACAGTGATTTTTAACCTCACCCAGCAAGCCAGACAGCCAAATTGACAGATCTTCTTGCATAGGCACCAAAGTTGCTTCATGCCTCACAGATATCCATCGGTCATACAGGCACACATCTGCCAAACCTGGCCCATGTCTGGGAGTTAGAGGACTTCTGGGACTTAAGGGAAGGTCATCTCCAAACCACACCTGCAGAAGATGTCAGAAAGCTGCAGACAGTGAGCTCTAGAATTTGCAGGCATATTGCAAAAAACCCTACATATTATTCGAACAGTAAGTATTCATTCCCCTTCAGACAGATACACCAACTCAGCAGCAGTCACGATGGTGCATCTCTCATTAATAACTCCTGCATCAAAAAATACTACTACATTCAGTCTCTTGACTTCTTTGGATTTAAAATTACATCTTTTTCCTGAATATTAAATGAAGAAAATGTGCATTAAATTTGTGGTGGTGTTTTTCGTTTTCTCAACAAATTTAAGTAATGAAATCTGAAGTTTATAATATAATTAACTACAGCCTACTGATTTCTCTGACATTCATTTCAGAAGCATTTAGTGTTTAAATCGTTAAAATGATGACTTTAAGAGCAAACATATTTCCATGCAAGAACATAGCACAGTTCTTGAACATGAATCCTTAGCATTTCTCTTAGGGATTGCATATTTTCACACTGGAGAGGTACCTTACGTTTCAAGAAAAGCACCACACTGAACTTTGATGCACAAAACTCCTGAAGACAAAGAGGCCTTTTGGTATTCTTAAATACTTTCCTTCAGTTCAGCATGTGTACAAAAAAAAAGATATTTTTTTACACTTTAATGGGAGTTTTAAAAATACCTCTTAATTAACAAGTAAGTCCTTCAATAACTTAGCATTTGACTTCAAAACGTCAGGTAACAGCATTTAGGAAGCGAACACCAGGTTATAGATCTTTTCACATTGCATCATTAGCAACTTGGGAAAATTATTACTTTTTTTTCATAGAGATAACTCCGAGGATTCTGGCATTTCATCTGTTTCAGGGTACATTTTTGCATTAAAACAAAAGAAATATTATAGGGGATTCAAACATTACAAAAGCCATTTACCTGAACTGCATTCTGCATGATTACCTGCATTTACATTAGTTTCTCCCCCTAGAGAAAGAGAAGAGTATTTTTAATACAGTCCCTCCTGCTTGCAAGAAAAACCCACCAGTGCTGTTTTAGTAAAACAGGAACAAGCCTTATTGAGAACAGAGGAGGAAAGAGGGAAGTATCTTAGTAGCTAATATTTTGATGAAGTATTCAGTCAATGTCAGCTCCCTGTCCTTAAGTAAAGGGGCAGTTATTACAGCACAAAGAAGCAACTAACTTCATATGCATAAATGATAGTAAAAAGTTTGAACGATTTTAAGGAGCTGTAAGGCATTTACTTTACCAAGGAGAAATATAAATACTCCAAACCATTCTTGGATGTAACAATGCTGGCATTCACCCTTTGTTTCTAAGCTACCACACAAGTGTATCTTGTACACGCATGCATACACATCTGCGTATCCTGAGTTTATATTAAATATTTTTAAGTTTATGAAAATCGTAAAGCAAAGAACAATTTTGAAGAATGAGACTTCTTTTTGCACAGATACACGAGAGAAATCAATATTTTTATTAATGCCAGTTGGAATTTTGTATTTCCAGGCAACTAGCACACACCTACGTTTTCAGCAGAATGCTGCAAGCTATTGCAGCAACACAGTTATCAGGACACTTCCCTGGCTTTTCTCTCCTGAAGCCAACACAGTATTTTCCAGCAATGCTTTCAATCATGGGAAAACCCAGCACAAACTCTACACTGGGCTTGGGATCAATCAGCAAGTCTCTTCATGTAGGCTCCAGGTCTAGAAATGCACAGTATTACCCATGCATACGCACATAGTAGAAGGAATTTCCTCAGCATAATTCTCCAAAGTGGTAGTGGAGGGCATTATGACCTCAAACTGTACCTATCTATCTGTGTCCTGAAGCCACTTAGAAACAACTTTATTGCTCCATCACTTAATAGCTGCAATAAAAATTCATCTTGCTGATGAAGCTGGAAACCAGATTGCAGACATTGTCAGATAGTTTTAACTCATCTGTTTTCCTTTAAAAATAATTTCCCTCTCCTGTTGCAGATGTTTAAGCTTTATATGTAGATGGCATTCTTCTCCACCTGATGTACAACTTGGCCTTCCTATAACAAAAGACTCTACAGCCCACCACAGAAGATCCCATTCTTGCAAAAGTTCTCCCCCTTCCTCTTAGCCAGAAAGCAGAATGGTGCTGTTTCCTTCCCATTTTTCACGCTCACGCTACACAAGACCACACGTCAGGCATTTCAACCAACTTACCCCTATGACCAGCTAACAAGCAACCAGTTTATTTTCGGGCTGAAGCCACTTCTTTGTATCAGGACTGCTAGCGCTTCTCAAACTTTATCAGGGACACTCCAAGTGGTATTTTTCCCCTTCCTTTTACTTCTAGGGAAAAGAGAATTTAAAAAAAAAAAAAAAAAGACATCCTCTCCTTGATGTCATTTTTCCTTCTATGAATGAACAAGAGAAGGGCAGTGTATATACCAAGCATTACTAATGAGCATGTTATGCTTCCCACAGCTTTGTCCAGGGCAATACATTTTCCTTTAGCATAAGAAAGCTTTTGTCCCGAGAGAGTCCCAATAAGAGGCTCCATTGATTAAAAAAATAAATAAAACAACAGCAGAACAGCCAGTAGAGAAGTTGGTCTCATTAAAATAAGGAGCTCCATATAGGCTAACAAGCTCTCTAGCATACTAACTGCCCAGGAAAACAAAAGGCAGCCTAATTCAAAGGGAACACTCAAAACATGAACAAAGCAAAATATTCACGCAGCAGCTATCACAAGAATGCTCAGCATCTGCAGTTCCATGGTATGCCTAACAAAAACTAGTCAAAAAAAGAGGAAAAAAAAAAAAAGAAGAAAGAAAAGGGATTGAGGAAAATTGTGGCACTTGAACTTTAAGAGCCTGCCCTTCTAAAGTAAGTTATTTTGTAAGCCCATATGCCAAAGGACTTTCTAGAAAGTCAAACAGATTCACTTATCAGGGCAGTTGAATAGCACTTAATAAATGATCCTTTAATGATATAGACTACCCTGCACGAATTTTGAGTTGAAAAATATAGTAACAATTACCCATTTTCAGATCCCGAACAGTCCAGCTCTGAGACTGCGGAGAATACAGATTAATGTAGCCTTATCACCTACAGGGAGAGCAAGCAGGATGAGAAGACCCAGCAGTCTGCCACCTTCAAGTAGTCAGCCTGCAAGGGTGCAGAATGTGCTGTGGTGAGGCGAATACTGCAGTACTCTGCGGAATTGTAACCAAATCTGAAAACTTCTAAAACCAGTTGGGTTTCCTGCATCAGAAAGCTGTACATAATGAATGAATCAAGTATTTGATATTGAATTCAGGCAGCTCCAGCTAGAACAGCATCAGTTTCTGTACATACCAGTTTTATCAATCCACCTTTATTCAACAGGCATTTGGTGTTCAGGGATCACTGCTTGAAAGAAAATACCACAAAATGAAAATGGACTGTATCATCTCATGTCCTATGCATAGCCTCGGGCCATACCATTCCCATTTTCCAGCCAGCTGATGTCCCCAAGGTCCTTAGGAGGAGTTTCTATCTGCTTCGCCCCTTAAAACAGGGGAAGCACCAGAAACTTGCAAGCACTTCCAAATTAGGGGGACAACCAGCCTAGCTCCAAGCTCAGTAAACACTGAATTCCCCTGCCACTCCGCAAAACCTCACTTTTGCCAACAGGCTCCACAGGATGAGTGGAGAGTAGAAACACTGCCTAGTCCTAGTGGTACCTTACATCCAGAACAATGCAACAACACTGACTTACTGCGAGACAGGAGGTCAGCCCCAAATGATATAGTGGGGAAGGCAGGAGCTCCCTTTGGCTGATGGCCAAACATCCAATAAAGGACTAGAGCTATGGATCAGCATTAGGAAAGACAGAAAAATGTAGCTATCTACTGACATGTGGCATAGCAATAGGCATTTCTGAGGAGAAGGTGCGCAGATACCCTGGATATGAACCTGCGTAGGCCATCCTTGCAAGACCGTAGTCTGCCTCTACTCTCCAAAGGGATGCCCACCACTTTGCCCTCAGGCAAGCTGAGAAACAGCAAAGTCAGCAAATACTAAAACAGTTTATAAAAATACTTCAGGGTGCTAAACACATGCTCTTAGATGCTACACAAGATAGCCTGGTTAGTATCAGTTGTATCAGGTTTTACAGACCATTCACTGGGGCCCAACCTGCAAGACATGCTACACTAATTACACTCTGTAGCACAAGATGAGCCAAGTCCAAGTCCCATTTTACTTGGCTGTGAGGTTTACAAAGAAACAAACAAGAAATCCACAATTCACAGATGCCTAAAACATAGATGAAGCAGCCACTGACTTAAGCTTAAATGGAACCTAACGAGATTCACAGACTGATTAAAAGGCCTTGAATGCACAGACCCATTAAAAAAAACTTAGGTAGAAACACTTTTATATCTTCACCCTATATTTAAGATATCTAACGCATCATCTTCTGTTCCATCAACACCCAAAGGCAGTCACAACAGACTAACCCAGAGCAGCTGGAAACCAGATTAGCTTTGACAGTACCTTCTGAAACTCAGGTTTTTAAACATTCTGAAATGAAAGAAGCTGTCAAGTCAGTATCTGCTGAAACCTACTACAGGATAGCCAAGATTTTTTTTGGTACACATATCCTAACATGCAGAAGAAAAGAGGTAGGCACAAGAGACATCCCTGGAGCAGAGCACTACTCTCTGTCAGTAAGCAACTATAGAACCCTTTTGTTGCATTACTGAGTCAGCAGGAGCTCTATTTCCTTGGGGAGGCCTCAAGGGCACAAAAGAGAAAGAACCAGACTAGTCAGTCCAAGGTGATGGGCTTTAAGGCGGCAACCAACTACTTACATTAAGGCATGCCAACTGCTCTCCTCCAGGACTGCCTTTCTATACCTCTCCGTGGCAGTGAGCCCACTCTCCCCTTCCAAACGGTGGCAAAGGCCCTGATTCACTTGTCAGGGCAGAGAAAGCCACTTGAAATCAGGGAGGAGCACATAATCACAAAAGCCACCATCTCCACAGCAGACGTGCAGACGGCTCCTTTACCACAGGAGCATCCAGTCTGGGGAGAGGCTGGTTAACATGAGGCACACCACCCTGCTACCCCTGCCACTCAGCAATGCTCACAAACTCTCTTCTCCCTCCCATTTACACCCCACACTTCTTCCCAGCAGAGCAACACTGAGGGGAGCATCACCTGATATTCAGAGAACAAGCTGCTGGCTGGCCATAACCAGGAGGAATTTATTTTGATTTAAATATAAAATCCTATCTTATTATGAAAGTCCCACTCAGTACATTTAGAATTACAAATGCATAGCCCAGCTATACCTTAGAGGTTCTAAAGGTATACATGCCCTTTCTTCCCGTTCCCTGTTCTTATACTACGGCAAAGATGACACACAGTATCCCTGGAATACAGCCAGCTTTTGGGCAAATGAAGGAGACAAACATTTTTCAGCTCACTAAACAATATGAAAGAGTATTTTAGCCAACAGCACTAGGGCAGATTTCGTACAAAAACAGCACAGCATCCTCAAACGCTTGTGTGAGACACAGGAGAGACTGGTTTAAAGGCTGTTATGCAAAAACTCTCCCCTCTCCCTTCCCCAAGGTTAGTTTCACGGCACTTCATTTACAACACCCATGCCAGAGAAGCTGACTCGACCAGACGGGAGCTGCCGTCTTTTGAAGGGTGACCTAGCCCAGAGACAGCCTTAGCCCAAAACCGGGGTCCGTCCCGTGAGGCGAGCGATGCTCAGCCTGTTTCCAGCACTACCTCTATAGACAGGCGTAACTGACCAAGGGTCATCGCTGGGCTCCTGTGCGCCCGGAGCACCGACTCAAGCGTGAGCCTGTAGCAGCAGCACCAGAGGTACGGTCCCCACGAGGGGACAGACCTGCCGCCTCTCGGGCGCCCCTGAGTCCCCGCAGACCATGTCCGGGCACTGCCGCCCCCCAACCACACCCCTCTGCGGGGAGACCCGCGCACTGCCGCTGCCGCAGCCAGAGCTACCGCTACTGCCACGCTGCTCCGTGGCACCGCGCTACTCACCGGGACCAGGACCGGGAGCTGCCACCGCGCCGCGCCCCAGAACACTCACCCCGCTCGCCCCGCGCCGGCCGCTCTGTTCGAAAGGGCCAATCAGCGCCGGCGGGGCGGGGCGGAGCGGAGCCGGGCCCGGCCGGGCCGTGCCTGCCGCACCTGGAGCGGAGCCGGGTCGCTGCACTGCCGCGGCGCCCAAGGCGAGTCCTGGCGGTACCCGGTTTGTGTGGAGCAGCTCGGGGGTCTCCGCCGCCATCCGCGCCGGCTCGGGTGAAGGCGTTGGGTAGCGGGGCCGCTCCTCCGGCCTCCTGAGAGGCGGTGCAAGGCGCAGGGTCCCGGCTCCCTGGCAGCCAGGGCGCCCCGACAAGCCCCCCCTCTCCCCGTCCCGCTGGAGACCACGTCGGGTGTCGGTGCCCCGCGCGCTGCGGCGGCGCGGCCGGAGGGCTGCTGGCTTGGTCGCTCCGGCTGTTGTGAAATCACTTGCTAAGCATCCCCTTCTTGTGTCACCAACCGCCGCTGAAAGCAGCTACGGTCCCCTGGGGCCCCAGTGGCGGGCTTGGTCACGGGTGGCGGGAGCGGGGTGCTGGATGCGGGGCAGTCAGGGGAAGCACCGGCCCGCGGAGGAGCTTGCCGTTTTGGCAGTAGGGCGAAGAGCTGCTCCCAGCGCCTTACCGTGCGGCGAGCGCTGCCGGCAGTGCAGGGCCACCGTTCGGAGGAGAACGCGGTCACATCAGCATCCCCGCCATCTGGGTTTCTGGGAGCGGACTCGATCACAAGTAAACCACCCGCGCTGCCTGCAGCCTCACACGGCGCTCAGGGCGTTTACCTGCTTTGGGGATGTAGGTGATGGTATTGTTCAGGGCCACTGAACACCAACAATCGAAGTCTTAAAGCAAAATAACCTGTGATGCACTTTAACAAAGTTTAGGTACTGTATAATTTTTACTTTGAAATAATAATTCAAATGAAGTTACACGTTTATATCACGAAAAGGTTGTTGGGGTTTCTTTGTGTGTGTATGAGGCTTTTCTCCATTACATCATTTTTCATCTTATGAAGGAGTAACATCTTGCGCATCTTACATGAACACATTTCACAGCTGAACAGCAAATGACTGGTGTTAACCATTTCAGCTGGTTTATTAAGTGTCTGGAATATAGTGGAGGCCAAGCACAAAAACACTGCAATGAAAAAATATGAATGGAAACCTGCTATCCCCATTCGTCAGGCGGAACTGTAACTGCAATCAGCTTAATTGCCGCAGAATTACCAGGGTTCCTCTGAAGAACTGGTGGACTCTTTCTGATCAGCAAATATAAATACAGAGAAAGTTGTACTTACGTGTGAAGATCTGAAAGCTATGCAATATTCTGTGTACAGTGAACAGAATTACTTTTATGAATCCATGGCATGTTTCTATAAAAATACAGTAAAGAAAATTTAATGTACTGTGGGATATCGTTCTATGAAAATAAATGCTATGTGGTCCTTTGAAAAGATACTTCTCCTAAAATAAAAGTATCCATCACTGCACATCCCAGATCTCACAGAGCAGAGGTGTGAATTTGTGATCATTTACTCTCCACGACATCAGCATTTCTGCGTGATGGTGGTTAAATGTCCGTAATTCTGTCAGACGGCCCAGAAGGCATGCAAAGTGTTGAGGGTTATCTGGGTGGTGAAGTTTGCAGAATTTCTGTAGTATATCCAGCAACGGTTCTTGAAGCCTTTCCACGGACTCCCTGTCCCTTATGTATTGTCGATCTGGTGAGGGTTTTAAAAAGAAACAAGTAATTAGCAAATATATGCTATGATACAATGTAAATGTTTACACTGGTAAATGAATATAGAAATATTCCAGTATTTACACTAGGTACTAGCGTTTACACAGAGTATTTATATTCATATAAGGGGGAATAAAAATAGTTAAGATGGGGGGTTTGTTTGTAGTTTTCATGTAAGCTTCCTATTTATGTCTATGGAACACTTTCGACTTTGTCAAAAACTGAACAGTTTTAGCTCGGAAATGTTTCTTTGTGGTTGAATTGTCACCTCTCAGTGCACTTCTGCACCTGAGTACAGCCAGTGATGCATTGCAGCAACTGAACATCACAGCATAAGTTCTTGGAGGTGCTGTACAGCTGGGGAATTTGGCCAGTAGAGAAGAGCATACATACGGGTCACCAGGGAGAATCAAACGTCTTCATCCACTAGTGAAACTTCTTTGTTAGAAATTTTTCTTTTAATTTGCTGATTTGTGTATGTTCGGGTACTTGGAGAAGGAGGAAAAGAAGAGAATTTTCTTTTTGCCACTGAAATTTCTGATTAAAAGAAATTTCTTGAGCCACACTGACTCAAAGAGCAATGAAATTGCTTCACCTTTGCATCTTCCATGAAACCTTAGTGTATGTCTTTCGTCCTAAAGCATCAGTTTCTCTCATTCCTATGACAGTCAATTTGAGTCACTCTACAATTACTTCATGTTTTATAGGCAGAGCTAGTTAGTTTTGTGTTGTCAAAGAATTAGTTTTTACAGCAAAGCCTCTAAGGGCTGAGACACTATTGTGCTGATACTTCGGAAAGGTCAGTTTCCAACACTTTATAGTCTAGAGGCCAACTTGCTACTCTTCTTCTGCTCTTGACATCTTAGTGTTTGTTCAATAAAGGCTGAAGACCTTTATTGCTATTCTCTATTCTAAGTTACAGTTTCCCAATTTCCCTCTAAAAAATGGTCACATTCCACAGTGGTCTGTAGTGTTGTGCATGTAACCACAACTGGGATTTTCTGAAGGAAAAAGGCCTGTCATGGTAAGCAATGAAGACATACCAGTATGGTTTTTTTTAAGCATATGATTTAGGCCCCTTTCTTCCTTCTACGCAAAACCAGATGGTGTAGCAGGACATTTGGAGCTTGGATTTGTGTGTTTGTTTTCTGGTTTCACAACTGAATATACTGAATAAGCATGTATGGACACTTTCTCTATGTAGAATGTAAGTTTTTACAAGTCCCAGGTCATACCCTTCCTGCCTTCTTTCCCAAACCAGTAATATTTAATTCTGGATGAGAAGTTACCTGGAGACAGGATAACTATGGCTGTAAGCAGTGCGTATTCTTCCTGTGTCATCTTCAGCTCTCCAATGCTTTTATAAAAGTTAAACATGGGAGTTATGAATTCAGCTGAGATACCTGTGAGAGGGGAAAAGAAAGTTATACTATTTTGAAATTATTGAAATAATCTGGTTTATTGCCACAGAGCAATTATTTACTGTTTGAAGCCTTGGCTTTCATGGTGGGGAAATACTACTACACAAATGGGCCTGGTGCAAGACACTTAGTCACAAAACTGCAAGTGCATCCTTGTTTTCCAGTTCAGAGTAGAAACCAGCAAGCACTGAAAATTTCACATGGTTTCAAAGTGTCTCTTTCAAGCAATTCCTTTTCCTCTACAGGTTTCTCCATCTAGCTCTTCAGGATAAGCTCATAGGTGGTTTTCTTGCTGTCTGCTGATATTCTAGCTGTCTTCTAGTTCCAGGATGCAGTTTGTGAAACAGTCTCCATGCTCTCTATCTTTACATTAGTTATATGTAAACTTCTCAGGGTGTATGGTTTAATTCTAGCCCAGCTCTACTCTACTAACTACTGCTACTGCCTTGGGCAGTTGCTTCAGTTGTTTCCATAAAAAGACTTAATTGCATCTTTAATGTAGCCTGGAAATTTACCTAGGTCTTGGATTACCTGTAGTCCAAGATTGACTTGCTTGCAATTGCTACTACTTTAAAGCATAAACTAGTGTGTTATAAAGCACAAAGCCGTAAATAAAACCTAGCCCAATTTAAGGATGTGATCATGTGATTCTCTTGCCATCAGTGAAACCCTTTGGGATTACTGAACTGGGGCATGCTGATGGGGCTTCCCCTTACTGACTTTGTCATCTGGTCACAATGTTCTTACTTAGCCTTAAATTACAGATGTGCTCCGTTCTGCTTTTTGGTGTAAAGAGAAGCAGATCCTGTGACATCAATTACTATTTTTTTTAAATGCTGTGTGAGTCACTTGGAGCAGCCACTAGACCGTTTGTGATGGGTGCTTGCAACTCTGAAGTGGTGGCACCGACAGGGTATACACATCCAAAGCAGTGGTTCTGCAACAAGAGCCTTTGGGCCTTCCTCGGCTGAAAGGGTCAAAACCTCCTCTGTTCACACAGATAAGGGCCATAGGATTTCTTGTAATTTTACTCCTAATTTTGAACTCTTCTAGGAGAAGCCTTGATATATTGGTGTGGAAACCACATGAAATAATGTGGGTTTGAGTGTTGTATAAAACACGAAGCTGAAGTCCTGGTTTGGTGAGATTTGGATTGCCTCCAGTGGGGGAAATTCAAATGAAACTCAGCAGGTGGAACTCAAAGGAAGGAAACAAAAAGTCACTTGACTTAACTAAGAAACAGTCACATTTTGCTGTGACAGTGAGAACTTGCTTCAGTCAGTGGAATAGTTATGTGTCCCAATAGTGAAAGTATGGTATTGCAGGGTCTGGTTTATTTTGTGGTTTGTTTTGTGGCTCAGTGATGCGCTTAACATGTGACATAAGCAACCTATGTTCACTTCAGATTACAAACCACAAGTCTGGGGTTTATAACAAGTTCAATACTGTTGAGAAAAGTCTAAGTCAATTAAGCAGACATACGTAATGCAGGTCAGCTCATCGTGTGGAAGTTAGTAACACAGCTGGAGCTTTTTACAGAGCAAACAATAGCATAGTCATCTAATGTTCTGTGAGGTTTATGTTGTTAGTCATCTGCATTAAGTATTTAAATTTTTAAGCACTTGTTATTGCTAACTTTAGGGGAACCGCCTGTCTCTCTCAGGCAGACATAAATGCCCAAGTTCCTTACAATATGACATATGTAAGGAACACATACATGTGATTCACCAAAGTCTTAAAGTTCACGTGAATCTAGAAACGGGGAAAAAAATCCATCTAGCTGAGCCCTAAGGCAAAGTGAGTGATTTTATTTCTTTTTTTCAGGGAAGTGAATAGCTCAGGAATGACAGGAGAAAAGCCTAAGACAAAGGGGATATTTTTAGAAGTCTGTGCAAGGTATCATGCCACTGGGCATGAGCATAATGGCAGCAGAGAGGAAATGGAAGCAAGCGGGTTGTGACTAAGAATCCCATCATTTGTTTCTCATATTCATAGTTCGATATTTTTCTTATCCTTTTTTTTGGGGGGGTGGGTGAGAGGCAGATTAGTTTTTAGCTGGATGAATTCATTGTTTTGCTGACCACAAAGCTCTTCAAGTCCTGCTGTCAATACAGCAGAAGTGAGATGAAAATGATGGTGGTGAACATGGCATAGAATGACTAATTCAGGTCCTCGTTGATCCGGGCGTCATAAGCATCCAGTAAAACAATCCTTCCCCCAGAAAGCTTACAATCAAACGTGAAGAAAATAAAGCATGGATGGCTGAAGCAAAAAAATGAGCATAGATGTGGAAGCAAATGAAATTACAGCAGAGAATTTCTCTCTGGACTACTGTACTCCAAAGAGAGAAATAAAACAGAAGAGGTGAAAGTAAGTGAAAAGGTATGCTTCAACAATGCAACTGATTTACTGCTTTTACTGAAGAGAACTTTGAAATCTTTAAACAGAAATATGTCACAGGACAATTATGAATAAAACCACGCAAAATGAGAAAATTTGAGACAAGGATAATGGATTATTTTTTTTTTTCCTTGGTTGCTAGTTTTGCTCTCATCCCATCTGTGTTGGATTTTCCCCGTTACTTCATCATCTCGTATGCGCGTTACACAAACCGCTGTTCCATCACAAGAGGGGGCTGTTTTCTAACGTGATTGAAAACGCTTCAGTTTGGATTTAATGAGCTGCTCCAGAAGGCAAAAAAAGCAGGAAACAGATGTTTATAGTTCTTGCCTTTTTTTTTTTTTTTTTTTCCTCTTATCTACTATACAAAATGTTGTCATTTCAGTTCAGGTTATCAGAAAAAGAATTAAAGGCGATTTGGTGCTCATAAGTGGAAAGGCTAGAGGAGAAATGAACTCTATGATTTTTCAAATACCATTGTTACAAATAATACTCCAAAAGTGAAAACAAAAAATAAAATAGATGAAGTTATATTCCTGGCCTCACTGTGAACAGGAAAGTTAACCCTGTCTAACCCTCTTTATTTAGATAAGGCAAGAGCCCTGCACAGTACCGTGTCAGCTAGGCAGAGCTTCCTAGTCAGTGTTAACAGTGCTTCTTTCTTCTTTTCAAAAAGGTTTCAAAACTTTCTTTCATGCAGCATTACAGCAACAAGAACATGCTTTCCCTTCACATTGCAGTGTACATCATTCTGAATTACACAGATTTCTACCTAACCACCAGCCTCTTATCACCAGCAGAAGATAATGCAATTAATTTGATTGATTTCACTATGTGAATGCATGACTGACTGTAAACCAGAACAGTCAAAGGGAAATACTATTTTTACTGAGTACTTGCAGCATTAGACTGAAGCAAATTTAAACCCATGAGCGTTATACATTCAGCAGCACTTCTTGCACAATTTCATTCCTGACCATAACTTACGAGAGAGCACTGGTTTAGATCTTGCCTTTTTTAGGGTTTTATCCCTGGGATTTCTCACTGAAGGTGCCTATTGCTTTCATAAGGTTTGCAGTTGCAGGCTGTAAATAATTATCTGGTTAATGCAGCCCCGAAATTAATGTTTTTACTGTGATACTGAGGCAGCATTGCCAGCTTTTGGAGTCAGCATTCTCCTATTTGATAAAACTGAATAGCTTAATTTATTGCAAGAAGAAAGCTTGAGAGTAATTACTAATTAAAAGTAACTAGCACTGTGTGATTAATATGGATATAGAGATCTTTTTTTCTTGATAAACACGGAGGTGCCAGTGGGTATGAAACCAAAGGTTGTTTTATGAAAATAAAATATATTAATTACTTGCAAAATGGCATCTTATCTTATCTTTCACAGTGTTTCATCTACCAGAACTGCTTTCTCGCCAGCTTATGAGGTCTCCCTGCTAAGCTATTCAAATGCATCAGTGGCCCTTTGGACGCTGACCGATTTCACCCTGTTGATGCTGAGAGCAAAAAAGGGGAAAGTCAAGCCTGTAGAGAAGATACACCAGAGCATCTGCGCTTGACCTCTCCTCTGTCATCATCTCATAGACATTCAAGGTCCAACTTAAATGAGGGGTTAGCACGTGCCAAGGAGAACTCACAGTCAGGATAGCAAAACCCCACCTGCTCAAAAGCAATCAGTAGGACCACTGTGAAGCCATCACTGAAAGCAAAGAAAGTTAAAAAAAGAACAAGCAACAAAAAAACCCAGACCTGCAAGAAGGATGCCAATGGCATTGCCACACACCACTCTTTGGCAGTGGCCTCAGTGGCTACAGTCAGGAGCAAAGTGTGGTCTAGTGCACAGCAGCAGCACCTGCACTGCCTGGAGCTAGACTTTTTAAGTCCAGTCTAAGTAAGTTTCTGGCTTGTGACAGTACACTTACATGGAAGAGATGACATCTCTTCTTGTTTTTGTGGGTATAAATTAAGTCTGTAGATATGATTTAAACACTTCTAGCAACTTCATTAGTAATTCAGGAACATGGTACTGGCTAACTTCAGTGTGGTAGATTGTACGAAACTGTATGCAAGCAGAAAAGCTCTTTCCTGTACTCATCAATTTAAAGTGTTCCTAATTTCTAAATGTCTGGGGCAGTGTGCTAGTTTTGGGTCAGGTTATAGGCTAGTGTCTCATTCCTTGGGGATGCTCATCACCACTTGGTGCGTTGGACACTTCAGACTTGGCAGTAAAGATAATTTTGCTTTGTTTCTTTACACACACTTCAGAAAAAGTGTTTTGGAGCACTACCATTACTCAGTACTAATAATCAAATAATAAAAGCCAAAGGCAACAGAAGTGATTAGGTATCCACTGTTCTGGTTCCAAAATTTGGCTTTTGTTTGCAGGAGCCTCTTGTCCAAATCAACGTGAACTTTGTATGCCGCATTCAAGGGCAAAAAGGGGCCTATTGCCAATGCTTTGAAATAGTGCCTATTTCTTGTATTCCTTGGATCTCACTGTTCTTTAGCACCTGTAACCCATCCGGGTAGACAAAAGTGTATTTCACAATGTCAGGTGTCCTGCTGCTAACTGAAAATTTGGATCCAGATTCTTCTGTTTCTGTTCATATCAGATAGTATCTTATTCTCCAGTACTGAAATTAGTAGAGCTGCTGTATAGAATAAAATGACAAAATAGACATCTCTGTCTCTTCATGACTACTGAAAGCTATATTGTAGGAATGCAAGCTATAAATGCTCACTGAGAAAACTTCAAAGTGTCTCAGCACTGCTTTTAAAAATATTGTACTGCTTGATAATGGGGATAATTTGCTTTCAAAATAACACAGAGTAACTAAGTATTAAATTATTAAGATGTCAGCCTTTCACAGAATGAGTCAATGAGTCACAACATGGTGTATGCATAGGGAAGTATCAAGTAAGATGTGTAAGCGGCATAAGCTCTCATTAACATTAAATAAAATGTATGTATTTCTCATTAAGTCTCAATATTAGAGTGAGTAAAAGAGGAACTCAGTCTCAGGAGCTAATGAAAGCTAATGAAAAAATTTCCATAGCACTTTAAGAAGGAATACCACCAGAGCACAGAAAAAGGCAGTCCCTGAGATGCACCAGGAGTTGAGCAGTATGCGCAAGCTAAGAAATAAAAATTCACCTCATCAGCATAAGAATAAAAGTGAATTTTGCTAATTCTCAAAGGTCATCATGACCAGATCTCTGCCTTCTTTGTCAGAAAAGAAAGGAAAAAAGAAAATCCATTCCAATCAGACTGGAGAAGGCATAAATATTAATAGGTGAGAGCAGCTTTGAAGTGACGTGGTGGCAGGTGACAGAAGGCTGGACAGCTTGTGACTTTTAGGCAGGATGTCATCTCCACTGCCCTCCCTGATTTTATGGATACAGACATCAAGGCTTGACAATGGGTCTTACGTGACATTCAGAAATATGTCTGCACCTAAAATTATGTGGACAGAAGATCTGACTAACAGCAA
Organism: Psilopsiagon aymara; assembly: GCA_024733675.1. Lineage (NCBI taxonomy): Eukaryota > Metazoa > Chordata > Aves > Psittaciformes > Psittacidae > Psilopsiagon > Psilopsiagon aymara. Next base: position 67,992 of record JANRGW010063697.1, on the reverse strand, counting down.
TAATATACGGCTGATGGCCTGACAGTGTTTAGGACCTCACTAAGAGCTATTCATTACCTATAAATATTTTTTCTAAACTCTCACTCAACTGTCTGCATTTCCTCTGCTTCTCTCTATTGTCTTTTCAGGATGTTTCAGTTTGCTGCATTTAGCCTTTTTTTGGTTTTTTTGTAAAGTAGATTTTAAAAAGAGAAAGAGTAACTATCCAAAATTATGTGTAATTCTTTTGAGTTTTCTTCTTTGACTTGGGATTAATCTCTTTTGGCCAGTCTTAGCTCTTGGAACACTCTATAACCTGATAATGACCAGCTGCAGCTTTTGGTAGCATTTGTCCTTACTGATTAAGGCTGCAAGAGGCTGCTGAAGTTTCTACCCTAATATCGCAGTTGGTGCAGGTGATTATTCAACTTAGAGCCCTATGACATGCAGAGGTGTGAAGTGTGTATTCAATATTTTTGAAAGCTGTATGCATAAGGGATGATAACAGAATAATCTGGATGCCTTTCTCACATTTTATTTAAACTCAGGACACCTGAAAATGACCAGGATTAAAACCACAAAAATAATCTGGTTTGGCATTTATATTTCTTAAGCAATTTGAAATTATTTAATTTGCCCAAATGTGAAATTCTGGAATTTACCCTGATCTAAAACAAAATGCACAGAAAAAATGTACCAATGAGGGCTCTTAAAACAAAAAACTCTGGTAGCTTGTGCAATGATGGACAGGATTCCTATGAAAATTCACTGAACACTGAGAAATACACTTGGGAAGCATGAGAAAGTCAAACCTAGTAAAAGTCCTTCCTTTTATAAAATAATCTGCTTGCATTTTCAGTGCAAAAGAAGTGATACCAGTAACAGGCAGTAACCAGTACTGAAAACACAGGCCGAGGGGTGTTTAAAACCACATTTTAGCCCTTTCATGCAAGGGATATTGCCACATTGACTGAAACACTCTAGCATGCAGCAGTGTCAGTCCAAAATGAGAGACTAAAAATGTTAAGTGGCTTCTGGGTCTGTGCAGTAGCACTAACAGTTAAACAACATCAGTAGCAGCAATTAAATTAACACTGTCACAGAGATTTACAAACTGCATTTGTTGTTTACTGTCACAGCCCTATGAAGTGCAGCCAAGGAAAATGTGTTTCAAGTAGGCTTCAATTTACACAGAGTAGAGAAATGAAATACACGAGAAAGGATATTTTGTCCTCTATTCTGGATATTAATGAAAGGAAAGAATGCAGCCAGAAGCAAGGAACCTGGATAATACATTATCCTCCTCTAATACAGGGTGGGAGAAATTCTAGCAACAGTATTTCCTTTTATGTTTCCAACTTGACCCTGGCTTGAGGGAAGATGTTTTCGAGAGCCTTTTCCGAGAGCAGTAATATATATATTTGTATACCTATGCACTTAAAAAAGTGACTGTGCTTCATTTCTTGGGAATTATTCAACACAGGTTTTCTTCTGATCCAGAATTCATGCTTAATTTACCTTGGAGGGTTTTTTGGCTCGCAGAGAGAAAAAAAAGAATTGCAGGGAATCTTCCTTCAGAATAAATAGAACCATTCTTAAAAATTGTTACTTGCCTTAAAATTTCTACACAAAATGCTATTTTTTTAATCTGTTGCATGAGAGATAAATCATATTACCGCACGATACAGTGTCATATTCCAGATAGTAATGTTATTACATGAAACACTATCTTTAAGTCTAGTAATAACTTGCAAAAAATAAAACTACATCTCATCTGGATTCAACAGTTACAGAGTATTTACAGGCTATTTTGAAAGTCTGACTAAGAAGAAAATTATTGGCATGACACAATGGTTTTTGTAATGTTCTGGATCAAAATATTTCCTGCTTCTATTTTTTATGAACAGTTGGCACCCTGAATAAGAAGAGTGGTACTCACTGTATAGATTAGAGAAGCTTTCAGTAATTATGTTTTCATACAGATTCATTTCTCTGAGACCTGTTTTTGTCAAAAATTCAGCTTATAATCCAAAAGAAAATCTCTTAACAAGGACATTTGGATCCATGCCAACTCATTACAGTTTCCAGGAAATATTTATGACCTTCTTAGCCTACTTCTCTGCCTGCAGAATCTGGACCAGAAGCCATTCATATCACTCTGAAGTCACCATTTCCAATATATTAAACAATGGCCTCTTATAATAAATCACAATGAAAGAAATCTTAAAAAAAAGGTAAACTTAGAAATTAGTGTGTTAAGCCAAACCAAATACCTTCAGTAACAGCATTATTTTCAAGATTTATTTTCGGGTTTCAAATATAAAAGTATTGGCCTATTTTTACATATATCAATAATATATTCATGTTACCGATTTTTCGAGTTTCAGAAATGAGTTTAAGTCCATTTCTATGACTAGTATTGAGGTTTAATGTTCTTGTGTCTCTTCGCCTTCTGACCATTAAAGAAGGCAGGCCATAATCTATAGACAGACTCTTTAATTCAGAATTATTGCTACATCTCAAGTTTGAATGATAGGTGGCTGTGGGTTGGATAAAGTTTGCAGGTCAATACATAAAGAAGGAAAAACATTCAGTATTGCATCAGTGGAGCACAAAGAGTATGTAACAATGCAAAACACCATTTTGCCTGCTTTAAGGAACAAACCATATACAGCCCTGTTTGGCTTTTCTTAATTATAAAGATTTATGCCCAGAACCAGAAAAATTTATCATAGCCCCTGAGCCTTTCATGCACCTTAAGATGTAGAAAACATACTGAGAACATGTCACATCTACAATTCTTCAATACACTTTGTGCTGTGATTCAGTTCTACCAAAATGACCATAATAATAGGTGGTTCCCTTCAGTCATCTTCAGAAACACCCTAAAATCTTTTTTTTCTTTTCTCCCTATAATGATTACCTTTGAAAGCATAAATACTGATATTTTATGTGAATAATTTAAAATTATGGCATTCCTTCTTCATTGTCCTTTCATGCTTATCGCAACAGGTTTGTTTGATAGTGTTATTTGTAATACTTGCAATGTATTTATAAATAAACCTTTACTTTATGACCTTTAGCCTCAAGGCTGAGTTAGATTTGTTCTAGTTAATATAAAGAACGCCATTCAGATAAACCTGTTTCAGTGCTAATAAACAATTTTACTAGCTTTCTAAGGGCAAAATACTGACTCAGAAGTGCAATAGTGTGGCTTGGTTTTCCCTTGTTAAACAAGAAACTTACCACTATTGCGAATTCTTTCTTCTAAAAGGACAGTATGTCCCGTAGGAAGTTTCCTACTGAAGATCTCAGCTGAACGGAGGAACATAGCTTCTACTGCTGAGCCCTTCAGCAAAGCAATCTGATCTTCATGATCAAGGGTTTGGAAGCCTGGGGAGATGTTGGAAATAAGAAAGGCAGCAACAGAAAAGTCCCTCCTATTTTCTATCCTGAAGTTCTTGCACATGAGGTGCTACGCATCTGTATAACCTCAGTGTTGATGTCAGTAGGATTACCAAATAGTTGGGAAACTGAAACCCAGATTCCAGAAAATGACATAGATTTGGATGTCAACAAAGTTTATGAGAATTAGACTTGGTTTTCAGTGTTCATAGTACTTTGAGAGGAACTTGACTAGTGAAACCTAGTGACGTAGCATAACCTATATGGGAACTTTGTCTAGCCTGATGCTGCTCCCTAACATCTTCTGCCATCTTTCTACCAGAGCTTTCTATATAACTTCCCACTGCTGTGTTGCTTTCAGCCCTTTCCATACCCTGGTGGCAAAAGCGTTTGAAACATCTAATTTAAAATATTTCACCTTGCCTTTGGACTAATACACTGTTTTACATAGAGGCTTCCTGCTGTGTTTTAAATACGCATTTCCTTTTTTGGAGGGAAGAGACTCTAAAACTCACTGAAGAAATCAGGACAAATTAGGAAACTTGTGTGAATACACAGATGCTCCTCTGAAGAATGGGAAACTAAAAATCATCAGAAACTTTCCTCATACTTGCCAGTGCAGGTGCCCACTTTATACCCACCCCCTCATGCTATGACGAAGCACAGAAGATAAAACAGATAATGAAACAAAAAAAGTGATAAATCTTGCAAGATATATCCCAAGTTAACACTGAAAATAATAGATTATTCAATTACAAAGCTCCTCCTTTCTTCATTTTCTGCAAGCCAGTACCCCAGTTAGTACAAAAAATATAGTTACAACTGCAGTGCTAGGCTTTGAAGCAAGCCTCTAATACATAGAGGAAGGGTGCATGTTTATGGGAGTGTGAGGAAAATAATGTTTTCATACAGCCAAGCATTGCAATGCACCTTCCTTAATAAAGAGGAACCTGCACCATGCCCAGCATTACCTCCTGAGGTAATGTGAACTTGGGAGTTAAAAAAATACTAATGATAAACTCAGGTTTTCCTGAATGCTTGTCCATAACATACCATGCAAGGACCATAAACACTGGTGCCACCAATAAGGGAAAGTTCTTGTTTAGGACTCACAGTTCAGTGTTTATCATAACCTGGTGACTTTCCTGCTAGAAAGGCAGCAAAGGGAGTGAAGCATTCGGGCAAGTGTTAGTGGCAATTTAGAGGCAAACTATTCAGCATTACAGTGATATAGAAAAATAAAATCTCTCGAGACACAACCTTTTCTCTGAGCATTTTGTTTGTCAATAGGTAAAGAGTGCTACATCTGAGGGTGGCAGAGTCTGAGTTATTCAACATATCATTCCTCTGATCACAAGGTTCTTTTTCTTTGGACAATGTCTGAAGAATTCATATGTGTTAGAGGAGGAGGAATTTTTATATAGTCTTGAAAATATACACAGCAATCTCCAAATGGCAACCAAAAGGCATGTAAACTTTGCAATAACAAAATTTGCCCCAACACACTGGGTATACCTGGTAGTTTTTTAGTGAATTCCACAAGAACTTGCACATGACTGGTAGCCATTTCTGTTAAAATCAGAAAATTCCCTTCGGCACTGAATTCCTCCTGTAACTGTTCAAGATCAAACCAAACAAATTCTGTTAATATGCATTGTCACTTCACATTGAAGAGCATAAAATACAAGAATTATAGACTGGATAAGGCAAAAGGTCCATCTAACAATGTAATTTCTCTCCAATGGTTTTCAAAACCAAATATCTTTTAGAAGGCAACATAACGAGTAAAAGGAATAGACAGTGTCCTTTCCTCTGGAATATCTGTCTTACTTTCAGTGCCATGTCTAGCAATCAATGATTTAGGCACATCCTGAGCTAGAAGTTCTATGGGTGCTATAATATATTTTTTAGTTTATTTTTTGTTTTGACCTCCTTAACCTCCCATGGAAATAAGTTCCACACATCAATCACGGGTAATTCAGCCCTCACCCTGCAAGTGTCTTTCCTCTAGTTTTCAAAGCTGATGACTTAGGAAATAGTTTTTTACAGTTGTTTGGGGTTTGTTGAGGATTTGCTTTCTTGTTTTTAAGGTTAAACATGGCAGTTATGTAAAAAAAACCCACCTCTTTTAAGCCCTATTTTTCCTTTTCTCCCTGCTCCCCAACCTTTTTTCCATCCTACCATGAAAACTGAGAGATCTTAATGGGAAAATGAAATTTCTAAAAAGTAGAGAGGAAAAGGAAAGAAGAGGGTATGAAACAAAAATGTTGCAAATTTGGGTTAAAAAAATAATAAAAGAAATATTTTCAAGCTTCCAAGCTAGTATTCTTATGGAAAGGAAGGTTGACTGCAAGTCAGACTCTAAATGCAGCCTATACTAACAATGTAAAAATCAAAACTCCAATCAGGAAAAGTTAGATTTGAGGATGAAAGTGTATTTCCAGAGTTGAAAGCTTTTTCTTCGGATTTAAGTTTGATTAACAAACATGTGGTCTGTTGATGGGATAGGAGAGAGTCTGTCCCACTTGTAGCATGTCTGAAGTGTAAGTTTTTACCAGTAGTTTGCCCTACTACTTATTACAATTATTTATGCTAAGTACAAATATTTGCTGCTGTGTAATCCTCAGCTTCATTATCCGCATCTCACAAATCAATTGATCAACATACTTACTAGTTTTTTTGACACCTCCTGTGGTATTTGTTGCTTACTGTATGAATCCATGATGTAATCAAGAAGGTTCTGCTGTTCTGGGGTAAATTCTATTTTCTCCTACACTGGCAAAAAAAAAAATCCCATCATGAAATGCAGTCATAGAAATGGTCTAGCATCTCCTGCTTCAGGCAAAAGCTATACATCTATTTCTCACACTTGGAGACTAAGCAGACAAGAGATTTGCTTTTTTGCTGAGATTTCTATAGAAGTATACAGAAGAGAGGTGTATAATGCTTCTAAACTGAATGAGTTTGCATTGTTTATTACTAGAAATAAGGAAACAAATAGCAAATAACTAGGTATGCTCAAACTTCACACTTCATCATATGTGATATATACTTGATGGAAGTACTTCGTGGAGTTTATTGATGTTTTACTGAGTTTTGACTAAAAATATCAAAACTACTTTCGTACTCAAAGTATTCCCTTGATTTGGTGGGAGATGGAGTTTTAATTAACACAAAAAGCTCCAGAGAGTTTGTAAGCATTCTATATTCACCGTACTAGCCACATTTAGCTCAAACATCATCCCTACTGTCTGAACTATTACAAGAATTTTCTTACCCTATACATTTTAGTTGTAGATGTCACTTGTTTCATGTCAGGGCCTTCGTTATCTTCATTAACTGTCTGATCTGGAAGCTGCTTCACATTTTTCCGTAGTCTTTTTGACTTGCATTGTATTTCTGTTAGTAGACCTACAACACATAATACAGCAGATAGCAATTTGATTTGTATATGCCCCAGGCACTGAATAGTACATAAACATGCCTGTGGATGCCCTTTGCACTAACAAAGCCATTTACTTGTGCAGATAATCTCCTGAACCTGTCATTGTCTTTTGGTGTGAGTCTAATGAGACACTAAATACACACTAATGAGCAGTCTAGTTAAGAAGGACCCTGTTTTCAGAGCAAAATGGTTGCTTCTGGTGACCCAGCATCCACACAGTGTGCATGTCAGGGGTCTTGTTTTGGACCAGCTCTAATCTGATTTTACAGATAGAAAATCCATTAGCCATGGGAGTACACTGGAGTGTGTCTTTGGTTTAGTTTCACTGAAAAGAAAAGCCCTTCATGTGCTCTAAGACCTGAACCAAAAGAGCAGTAAATGGGAATATCTGGAAGACTGTCATCAGAAGTGCGCTCTTCCTCTGATTCAAAACAGTAATCAAGGTGCAGCTGTTCTTACAGAAAGGACACCATTTGTTTTCAGTAATCTTTAAGCAATATTATGGCTGTGGAGCAGAATCTTTGCACAGAAAGCCCACTCAGAAGAGAGGACTCTAGGGCGTTAGCTATTACAGTGCCACTAAACAGATAAACCAACAGCTTAAAACATAGGCTCATAAGTAACTCAGGCTGGAAAATGTACCTTTAAGATGTATTTACTTTAAATGTTGCCCAGTTGCTCTAGCTATTTTGCATTTCATTGTATTGGAGGACTGAATAAAGCCCTGGTTTTGCCATAGATTTTCACTTGCCCCAAGGAAAGGAGTTTTGCATTTGTGTTTGGCAGGGGTTTTGTTTGGTTTGGTTTTGTTTTTTATTCTAGACTACAATTCAGTACCTTGAACCAGGGAGCATCCTTGTGTGGATATCATAAAACCTAGCAATTTGCTTGTGCTAACAAAAGACGGGGACAATAGGTACCCTGCGCAACCTGTGGAAGACAGCCAGAAAGAACAAATGAAAAAGTAAACAGCTAAGTATTCATCTAAAAATAAACCTATCAGCACTGGTCTTTTTTCTTTCTTTTGAGCTTCTTTCAAGTATCCTTCCCATTCTTCACCTTTGAAAATGCAGAGAAGGAATAGAGGCTTATTTAGTAAGTATGTGATGGTGGAGGAAGATACCATGAAAACAGTGATTTTTTTTTTTGTGAATGTTTTTAATTTCCTGTTTAAGCACTATATAAAATAACCTACCTGAACCGCTGAGAGAAGAGGAAATTTACATGATTAAAATAAGACCTGCAAATAATACCTTGAAAAGGGGGAATAAGAATGATAGAGATAATAACTGGTATCGAGCCATGTAATTTGTGCTGCCGCACAGCATCATAGATTTCTTTTTCTAAATTATTCAGTGCATCTTTTGGCAGTGTTAATGGCCTCATACTGCTTCTCACCAGCTTATGATCTGGTCTACTACCTTCCTAGGGAAAATCTGATTCACATTTGCCTTAAGCAGTAAGACAGATTTTCCTCATGTTTTCTGTTACTGAGTATTACCTTGGATCTTTTTCTAGCTCCATTTAAATTAGCTGGAATACTTGTGTGAGAGACAGGACTTTAGTTTTTACCTCAGAGATAGCTAGGTTGCAATGGGTATTAAATGGGTATTACCTCCAGGAAGAGTGGCAGAACCTAGGTAGACATTTCACCCAAGAAACTTGCAGTTTCTACCAAAATGACAGCAAACGGATGAAACTGATGGTTAGTAATTTTGATCTGTCTGTAGCTTGTGTATAAAAGGTGAGAGTAGGACTGTTGAGTAGCCACACCATAAATATTTATAAGACTCTACCTCCTTGTTCAGAGGGAAAAAAGAATCCATAGAGCTTGCAATTACAGTCCTACAAAATGAGTAAGTGAAACAAAGTTCAAGGTAACCTTTTATTTCCTACTCTTTTCCAAATAAATGTTCTGTACTACAAGAAGATTCGTGTTTTACTGTCCTGGATTGCCTTGAACTAAAAGCGATTATACAGCACACTCCTACTTAAAAGCCATTAAATAGTACTTTGCTAAACATCCTCATTGCAGTGCATTAGAGCACACTTATGGTTAAGTCATGAACGACACAGGATACCCAGTGTTTCCATTGCAGAGGGAGAGTCAGATGGCAATGCCACTCACTGGCTTATATTTCACATATGCCAGCTTGTGAAAGTGATAGGCTAGTTTAAAAGTTTCATGTGGACCCAGTCAGTATTGTTTTCTCTGACCTATATTTTTCAGTGGTGGGTTGTTTTTTTTTTTGTCTGGTGAGTCACTCAGACTATTTTGAACCCTCCAGATTTTGGAACAATGGATCTGGGATCAGCACCACAGGGAAGTTATTTTCCTCTGATACTTAGGGACATATTGAGTGTTGTCATTACAGTGGTGGTGTCTGCTCATATATTTACATATTGCACAAGAATATATCATGTCTCAGGATCTTTGTAGCCTGTTCAATTTGCAGAATGAAAGATTAATTACATTATGCTGCCAATGCATTCCAAATATTGATGGAGCTTATTGTTTCTCACAAAACCAACAGTTAATATAGCATCTTCCTATCAGATTGAGGGATAGAAGTATATTAAAAATTCCAAGTAGATTAATTTCCTGTATGAACCTAAATTGGTTTCACACATATGTGTGTGCTAAAATGATTGGACCCATCAAGAAGAATAAATTGTAGCCCTGTTCACGGAAGGCAGAAGAGCAGATGTTTACAGACTGTTTTCAGGAACAAGCTTGCAAAAATAATGGATTGGCCAACAATCTACTCAAAAATTAGTTTTAAATGTGTTTAAAGTTTCACACCAATATTCCTGAAGTTCTAAGTATGAAGCTCAATGAAGTTTATAAGCTGTTAGTCTCAACAAAATATTCACTAATATGAAACATTATTAAAGTCCCTCAGCTTCATTTCTGGAGACAGTTTTACCTATGTGCCTTATGCAAGCCAGGAAAATCTGCAGTGCCACGAGCAGAGCTAATGAGACTATAAAAAAGCCTAGCCCTTAGCAGGCTTTGCCTGATTGCTGGGTGAGGTCTGGGAACATACACTTAGCCAGCCCAGAGAAACTTCCTGCTAAGAGCACTCCTCCTCTTTTCTTGAATATGACATTGAATGCCAAAATTTGGACTTGGCTAGCAAGAACTTTACATGGAAAGCCCCAAAAAGAGTAGCACAGGGAAGTGTCAGGATTTTCGTTCTCTGGCTTCTACAGCACTGTAAACATCAAGCTCCTGGGGAGCCTCCCATAGACTCGCTTCCCCTCCCTGCTTTTTGTTCTTACTCAAGCAGGCTAGTGGCTCTTATCTAGTGCAGGACAGCCCTTCCCTCACCATTTGCTCAGCTCTTACACCCTTGTGTCCCTTACCAACAACTAAATCCCATTGCTATAAGCAAAATGCATATGGCTTTTTCAAGAGGATTTGATGCACACGGCATCATCTTTAATGTGCCTTCCACCTGCCAGATGACATATTGTATAGCTTCGTTATTAAAAACAGCTTAATTACACAAATAGGCACACTCTGCTTATGTGATGCAAATACCTGTATACATACATTCAGCCAACATGCCCATTTGCTTGCATTTCCTTAGGCGGCACTCCTGGCATTTTCTCCTCATGTACATGTCCATCTCACAGTTGCCTCCATTTTTACACTTGTATACTGCATTTTTTGTGATGCTTCTTCTGAAGAACCCTGTATAAGACAGCAGTGACATAGATAGAACACTGAAAGAAGCAAAAGTAATCAAATTGAAGAGCACTTCCGTCTCCACTGGGTTTTCTGAATGACACACATTGTGCTGTACCACAAGTTTTTTTTCAGTGCCTGGATGACTATATTCTTTATATTGGCAGCATTATCAAAGTAATATAATTTAATAAATCAACATAATAAATCACAGGCCCAAACATTAGCCATTAGCCCAAAATAAGGTTCTGAAACTTTGAATGTTAGGAAAATTCCAACCCAAATCTGAAGCCTGCCAGGAGCAGGGTGAGCACAGCACTAGAGCTGTAGGGTGATGGCCTCACAAACAGCCAGTGAAAATTACAAGTCTCTGGAGATACAGGATGCACACGGTTGAGTAACTCTTCACTATTCCCTCAGCTCCTGGGAGCTGCAGAATGGGAGCTCCAGAAGCTCCACATACTGGTCTGCTTACCCACCCCCAGGTTTAATAAGGAAGCTGCATCATATCTGCCTATTGTACATGTGGCCTCCTCCCCTGTTTACAAGATACTCCAGCCTCATTCACTAAATACTGTCCACTTGATGAGTTAAGCAGTCACCTAGTTTCAGCTGCACAGGCAGCTCTACTGGTATCGCCACTGGCTTCACTCCAAACTTGCACAGAGGTAACTGCAAACAGCAATTGATACTAGAAATTCAGAGACCTTTCCTCAGCCTGTCCAAATTTCCTATTTGCTATTGCTGAGCACACCTCTGAGAATGGCACTGTGGACAAAATGTGGAGTGCCCAAGGTGTTAAATGTAATTGAATGAAAGACTCATCACAAACGAATAGAGTCTTTGCTGACAATGATGACTTGCATTTTTAGTATGGACCACCATGCTATCACTATCTTTTTACATTGTCCTTCATATGGCAGAGACAATTTAGCATCAAGTACAGGGGAAATCAGTTCTCCTCCCTATCTGAGGGCAGGTTTCTGAAATATACTTCTGAGAGCTTCACCTGGCACATCACTGATATATAGTGAACTTCAAAATAGAGCTCTGCCTGAATTTACATTAACCAGAGCTATTCACAAAGCTTTTGCTTTCTTGTAGCCACTGGCTGGTACAATACCACCATCATTTTCCAGCCTGGCACACTGAGGCACTAAAAGAGAGGCACCAAAAGAGAGGCACCAGATAAGACCCAGTCTCCCATACTCAAATCACAGAGCAAATTCAGATTTGAATCTGAATTTTTGTCCATTGCAGGATTTGTCTGTGTTTTCAGAATGCATTCAGCTAAAATACTGTCCTGCTGAATCTACCAAAATAACAGATGACATCATGATTTTGCCATTGTCCAACGAAAATTTCCCAACTTTGGCTTATGATTTTATAGTTGCGTAATCTTTTCCAAGCACCAATGTGTAGCTACCAGTAAAACAATTCAACTATCTAGTCACAAAAAACCTGCCATTTCTCTAAATCTACTCTAATTCCTGCTTGAAATCTGTTCTATGCTCTCAGTTTTATTGGCAGCTTTTCAGATAAATACAGCTGACTGGCATCAATCTCTTTTGAAATGCAGATTTCTTAGAACCTCCAGCAGCCCCAGGCATTATTTTTATTCATCATTCATGTGTTGTTTAATACATTTACTGGCCCGGGAAGAGAGAAAAAGGCCTGGATTTAAGCTGTAGGTTTTCAGTGTCACTTAAATGCAAATACATCAACTTTACATCATTTATGAATTCTATTTATTAAATTTAAATCCTGTAATTTATGGCTCATTAATTAATAGTAAATGTTGAAACGCTCTGTACAAATGTTTGTGACTTCTAAGTCTGATTGGTGACTTTGTCACTCACCCTCCCCAGAAGGTGTGCATTTGCTTTTACATGGAGGAGCAAAGAAGAAAGCTTCAGTAAATGAATTTTTTAAATTTTGTAACAATGTGAAAGAAGTATGCAAAATATGGATGCAAAAGTTATAGCAATCAACAGGTTCAAGCAGTCAAATACTTTCTCTTGACAACAAATTTTCTGAAAAAGTGAAATTAAGTGAAATGAAAAGTGATTTATTTTTTTTTTTTTGGCAAAAAGTGGATTTAACCCTACTCTTGCTTCAATTTTATCAAAAAATGACTCTTGAATCATTGTGTTCTTGAGCAGACTTCTTCATAATTAATTTTAAAATTAGCTTTTCATTATGAATGGGATTTCTATATATAAATTATTACTTAATAATTCAAAATGAACTTAAACTTCCTAAAATATTTTATGTGTGACCTTTTATACCAGGAGGAGTTTCACAGAAATTCAGAGGTAAGTTATATATGGCATCTCTTAGACTAATGAAGGGGTAGCCCCCAAACCTGCAGGTCTTTCTGGCACAGTCTTTTTTTATGATCTTGCCAGATTCCAAAAAGCTCATGTTGGCTGGTAATGTTGAATTTGCTTTGTCCTCTTGGCTACTCTTGAGTATGATTAATTATGGCTAGAGCTACTTTAATGTTACCGATTGTTAATCAAGGCAGCATTTTCTAAAGCAATATATGAGGTGAGAGAAGTCTCAGGAAGCATTTTCTTTTTCATATTGTACCACGAGCAAATGCTGTATGAGAAAAAATGTTCTGTTTAATCTGCCTTTGCCTAATATGTAAAATACTAATGAAATACTTCATACTTACTTTTTGATGGATGGTAATGTATTAAAAGAGTAAGTGTATACTCCTGCCCATATCTTTAGATTAATATTCTCACGAGGGATGGGAAATAATATCTAATTTTGTTCCTTCTGCCCAAGAAAGACAAAAAGAATGGAGGGTGTTGCTGAATGCATTACCCAAGAAAGAAATGAAGAAACCCCAACATATTCATCACAGAGGGTTGAATCACATTTAAAAATATGCGCAAAGGCTCCCCCTTTGAATATGAGTGTTCTTGGCACCAGTGGAGCAGGGGTGCTGCAAGGTGAGCCCTAGTCCTGCAGAAAGGGATCTGCATATTACTCTATATATATACTGAGCATGAATTAACAGTCTTGTTGCCAAAAAGAAGGGCTAACCTCATACTTGGATGTGAGACGTGAGGTAGCTCTTCTACAACAGTGCACAACTGAAGTACGTAAGCCCACTTCTGGCCACTATGCTTTGAGGATAATGTATGCAAAAAACACCACAGATACACAAGAATTATTAGGGATCTAGAAAAAATAGTATCCCCTTCACCTTGTCAAACAGAATTACTATCCTCAGCACATCTTTTTACTGAATCAGCTGGTGATTTAATCACCTCCAAAGTTTATCGTAGAAACAGAATGCATTATCTTTAAATAATTCAACTTTTACTATGTTTGATCAAGGGTACTATTCTTTGTAATTGATGCTGCAGTCATGAAACAGAGTGAAAACATAAAATAGATTGTCCCAATAAAGCAGTAAAATTGCTGTTACATAGTGTGATTCAAACTGAATCAGCAGAGAGATGAACACATATTTCCTTTCACCATGGGTTTTAGTCTGGGTATTTACATGGTGGTTTTGACCTCTCTCTTAGAAACATTCTTTACAATTCCACAGTTTGCCATTATAAGTCTTTGAAAAAATGCTGACATTTAATCATTAAATTAATAAAGAGTAACTAACAAACGTATAATTTCTTGGAATCTTCACATGAAAACTGAGTATAATCTGGTTTATAATGATAGCCTTCATATGAGTTAATTCGTATCTTTGAATTTGGACTATTCAAACAGACAGCAACAAGAAACAAATCTCATCCATTGTAATAATTGAGATAAACTATACGACCCTTGATTGTGTTCAAGTTTAGAGTGGTTGACTAGTTTGATCTGTTGTGCCCTCAGAAATGAATTTGTAGTGGATAACCCTGCCTGAATTTGTTCAAAGTCCGCTCTCAGTCACAGGGAGTTCCGCGTAAAATATTTCAGTGCTTCACTAATCTCCATGCTTTACCCCTAGAACAGAAATCATAATGAAATATTTATTCCCAGAATAGAACGAAAAACTCGGTCATTTTCATTCTATGATGTATCTCATCTCTATCACAGAGTAACCATCTTTAGGTGAAATAGTTATTCCAGTAGCATAACCTTTTGTCTCTATCTGCTAAAATTGTTGACAATCCTGTTTCCAATAACGGCAGTGATTTCCTATATCCCATTTATCCTGACACCAACTTGTAAAAACTGTTCTCCTGAGAAGCAAGATATTTATCCTACAGATACCATCTGCTTCCTGAAGAAGCTCTCTTGCTAGGAGTAAGGGCTATCTCTAGTAGAAAGTCTAGAATTAGAAATCCTTTCATTTCACAAACCTGAAGACACCCACTGTACCTTTTGGGAGCTGGGGAATAATGATTCCCTGGGAACAGCTTGCAGATGGGAGCTGACAGCTTCCTTTCACATTCCTTTTCACTTCCTATCTGCACACTACATGAGGCATTTGGGCTGGGTTTGCAGCTGATTTCAAGTGCAGCCTCCTGCTAAACTCCCAGGGGGCTCCATGGATTCGGTTCCTTCTACAGACAGAGATCAGCCTGAACAGCCTTCAAGGCAGCAGAGCCAGATTGCCAGACCCCCCCATGGAAGCTGTTGGTTCAGTTTAACAAGAGCTAATGGTGCCTCAAGAGCTGTAGGTTAGCTAAGTGTGCTCTATAATCACGAGGACAATGGTGGATGATGCTGCCAATCTGTATTGGGGAAAATACAGAATAGTGTACACCAGATCCAGTGTAAATATCTAAAATGCTTAATGACTCAGATAAAATTAAAAGGAAAAACAAAAGCCCAGAAATTGCTGTGCTTAATAGCTGAATTGCATTTTGTAATTGATTTCATCCTACCTTTGCATCCTTCACAGGTAAGAGCATTGTAGTGGTACCCAGAGGCTTTGTCACCGCAGACCACACAGAGCTCTTCTCCTTTCACTCTTCCCGTGGAGTGACCCAGCCTAGGCTTTTTGGCTGCAGGGATATCCATTATCTCCGTCTCCCTTGTGAAAAAGGTCTCTGAGGGTATTCTCCTGAGCTCGTACATCCCAGGGGAATACCATTCCTCATGCTGGGGTGGGTAGAACCCTAGGTTGGTGTAATAAGGTGGCGATGAGATCTGAGGCTGAACTTGGGGAAATGGCACACTGTTGTACTGTGTGTAAGATGACACATCTGCCTCTTGCACTGGAGAACTCATTGGCTCTGAAAGGACACCTGCAAAAAAACATTGCAAGACCAATTTCTATTACTACCATGAACAGCATTTATCAGGGAAGTTTCAACTTCCAGACATCCATCTCAAAAACAAGGCACAATCATAAAGATTGCATTATCTGAGCTTAGATTTCCTGTGGTCCTGGTCTTACACAAATACATTGCAAAATATTTTTAAAGTAGCTTAGTCATTCCCAGCCATTCCTTTATTATTGGTAGAAATGTAAGGTGCTGGCACTTACATTAAAAGAAAATCTTGAAATGCAGCTAATCATGCAAATGTTCACTTCACAAGAAAGAACAATCCACACCACAAAGAAGCTAGAAACCCAAATTAGGTCTTGCAGCATTATGAAAGAAATCCAAACAAAAGCCAAAAACTTTATGGTAGCAGCAGAAGTTAGATCAAGATGCAAACATCATATTAGTTTTATTTAATCCTGAATGAATACCCCATGACAGAGAAAAGATGTCCTAAAGAAAGACAAGAGTTAGGCTTAATTAGAAGACTAGGAACATAAAAGAAACCTTCAAGAGCCTGAAAGTGGAAAGTGAAGGACCAGGGAAGATACTCCTAATACAAATGGTGAAATATCACCTTCTCACCATCCAGACTCCAGTGGGCACCCAGCCAGCCTCTGCAGTCTGGTCCTTAGCTCCTAAAGGCCTGTGCTACTCAGTGAAGTTGTGTGGTTTTCATATGAAGCACCTCTCTATAAGCCAGCACTGTTCACACCTGAGACTACAGCAAACCTGGCAGTGGTACAAGGTACAGCAACCTTTCCTGTTGGGATTAACACAGTACCTGGATATCACCTTAAATTTGCCTAATAAATATGAGGTTTAAAAATACAAATAAGTTTGGGTTTTTTTTTTCTGTACTACAAGTACAACCACATCTAGCAGTCCCTGGATGGTGTAATTAAAATCAAGCCAATGTAAAGTAGCTGGAAAGAGTTATTTGAAAGTTATTGTAAACTACTTCATATTTTCTGTTGGAAAAAGCCACATTCTTCTGTTTCATGAAAGCACTGACACAATTCCTTCATTAGTTCCAAGAAGAGAATAGAAGAAAAAACAGTACATATTTCCAGGAAGATGCTGACTCCCACTTATTTGGAGTCAACAGCAGTATTTACAAGGAGATCATAGGCTAATATTCACTGGTGACCATTAACAGTGCTTCAGAAGCACTCCAAAACCATTTCTGCTGCCATAAAATGGGTTCTCTGGCAAGTATCCTTCCTTCTGAAGAATCAGAAACAATGAAGAAATGCTAACAGTTAAGAAGAAGGAACATCTGTAATGACAATAATAAATGAAATTTATAGTGGGGAATTCTTCACCCTCTTTTATCTCATTAAATTAGTGGTAGAAGGGAACCTTTTCATTTCACCTACTTTTTCCACTTTCAAGGTATTATGCTGTTGCTCTGCAGCCTTCTCCCTTCCTGCTTTACTGTGCTGCAGAAGCCATACAAGTGCTTTGGATTTGTGTGACTGCTGTGTTTTCTACAGCACATTTTTGCCAGTAACAAATGTTGAGGTTCCAGTTCCAGAATAAGCTGCAAGATCTAGGTCTGGAAAAATGTGACACAAAACCAAATGAGAATAATTGTGCCATTTATTGTGAACAATTAGTTTAATTGTGGTCACATTTAATTGCTGCAGAAGGGGCCAGGGCCCTAAGTACTACTGTAGCAGAAGCAGGATAGCAGAATGCACTCCCCAAACCCAAATTTATGCCATCTAAATAAACAGCATAGACATTTAGAGAGGCATGAGGCAAAATACACAGGCATCTGGGGATCCTATGGAAGAACGTGGAGGGGAAGTTGCAGCTTCATGCATCAAATGAAAACTGTCACCAATGCCTGACAGCTGTAGGAATAACAAAACATGTAAAGGGTGAGGACAGCAATGACTTGATGCTGACTATTATTGATCGGTATAGGTTTAATGATCAGGTGGTCTTCTTCAGTTATATTTACTATTTCTTGAGATTACTGCTCATTAAGACTGGTTAAGGTACTTCAGGTGCAAAAACTGGACCTAACTGTGAAATACATAATCTTTATAC
Organism: Psilopsiagon aymara; assembly: GCA_024733675.1. Lineage (NCBI taxonomy): Eukaryota > Metazoa > Chordata > Aves > Psittaciformes > Psittacidae > Psilopsiagon > Psilopsiagon aymara. The sequence goes on along the minus strand of JANRGW010063697.1, from coordinate 50,174 downwards.
AAATCATTCAGTCTCTTTTGAAAGGAATCTGTTTACCATGGAGACCTAAGTAGCCATTTTGCTAGTTAGTAATTACTTGGTTGGTTGAGTTGGCTAACAATCCCAAAATGAAAGGAAGGAAACTGCTGACCGTTCATACCATTCACAGGAAATTCCACAAAAGCTCTATACAAGTTTCTGAACTGCTTGGGCCTCTAAAAGAGCAAGGAGAGAAGGCAACTACTCCTTCCACAGCAAAAAAATAGTCTCAGGGTTTGTTAAAAAACTCGGGACTGCTAAAGGGCTGCAGCACATCCTGGGTGCTGATTTAAAATACTGTGGATCCATTGGGGCTACTGATATGTTTAGAAAAATGTTCTCAAACATTAATCATCTATCTGTTTCTGGAGGAAAGAAAACATCTGAGTCTTAATGCATGAAGTTAAATATGGGGAAAGAAAAAACAACCAACCTTGTTTTTCCTTCTGTGTCAGATGCACAGTTAAACAATTCACTGCTTGGAGCAGTGGAAAGGAAAAGGAACAGGCAGGGTCAAGAGAAACTGAAAATATGGGCTTGTTTTATGTAAAACAGGTTTACAGGTAGGAATGTGGGAAGTGGTCAGATACTAGGGCTTGGTGGGATGTATTTCATCCTTAGAAATCAGCCAACTTGGGCTGACTCAGTGAGGCACATGGCTCTACCCAGAGCAGATCAAGCACAGTTTTCAAATTATTTTTTTTTTCCACAAAGTTGTCAATGAGTCTAGAATTAAACATTGCAGAAAATGGTCTGCTCCAAAGCATTAGTGATCTAAATTACTAAAAGTAATTGTTTAAAACTGAGGATCTGTTCCATAAAGTTGATTTTAAAATTAAACAGTTTCAGGTTTTTCAGTTGTAATGTCTTTTTGCTCTGAAATATTATCTTAAAAAAATTGAAACTTATGATGAGGTTGAAAGAGAAATTGAATGTTATGAAATTGCTGAGACAAAGTATTTCTATGACATGATGCAAAAAGTGTGGTCTGAGCTTCGTTACTCAGCCCTCTGCATTTACACAGTTTCCAGCTAAAGCTGAAGGTGTTCTGCTTTTAGGGGCACAGCATGCACATTTCTGCCCTGCATGACATTTAAAAGCCACATTGGTTTATGAAATTATGCTTTGCAAAGTACATGTGAGTCTAGACCAAATAGTTTCTTATCTCAAAAGAAAACTAATCTTATCTTGCCAACTGGAATGTACATATGCTTTTATCCAGATACATAGTAGAAGTCTGAGATGGGCTGGTTTCACGCCACTGCAATGCATGAGCCAGCCCAATGAAATCACGGGAGCTGCAGTAGTATAAGCAGTGAAAGTGAAATCAGAAATAAGCTCACTGGAATACAGAAATATTTCATGTTTGTGTGGTCTTAACTCTTTTGAAAGATCTGTGTTTCTTTGTTTTGGAAGCGTACTTTTATATCTTTAATGAAAGGCAACTTAAGCACACACAGATGCAATGCTAATTACAGCTGTAGTAGCTCTTTAAGATTATGTTTTGCAAATAAATGTTTTTCAATGAAAAACATTTTACAGATGTCTGGAAAGCTTCCTAATATCCAAGTGAAACCTTTGTGTGGATATGGTCATCATTTTACAAACATTTTGTCCATAATAGCACTTGCAACTGAAACTCCAGTTTCGCTTTTATTCTTTAAATTCTACACAGAATATTTTATGTATGACTTGAAAAAATACTTGACATAGGCTTAACCACTTGTGGAGATTAAAGCAAATTTTCTTTGTAGGAACTAAAGAAAGTGTTTTCAGCTTGTGAAATTATACTAAGGTTAAGTGCAGATTGAAGGTGCTTTTATTCACACTATTACAGCAATTACAATGAAATCAAATGTTAGCATAAAATATATTGTTCCACTAATATAAAGAAAATTAAAAAGGAAAAAAAAAAATCTAATCATGTTTAAAAGATAAACCTTTGATTCCCTGTACGTTAGTAATAAAGGAACCTAAAGAAATAAACACAAGATTCAGGATTAAGTAATTTGGAAAGTATAGCATAACCATTAATGAAATCCAGGTTTAATTCCAAACAAATTATTCACAGATCTTTAAAGATCACTTGGTTTAAAAAAACTTCTAGCATCCCATTTCAAGGAATAATGCAAGAATAGACGGCAAACATGTCCAAGAGAGAACACAACAATATCCTACCTTAAGCTGTCTTCAGTCTGACCATTTCTTGAAGAAAAATACTCTCCTTAAGGCACCCACTCCTCCTTTCCCTCTTTTTTTTATCCCAGCCCCAAAACCCACATATAAATAGAACTTCTTAAGCCCGATTTGGCTGTATTCTGTTGACTCCTTTACGGTGAGAACTTTCTTTAAGATTAGGGAAGGAGTGACACAGGGCAGAGGTTATATAGTTTACTGATTAACTTCATTACAGAGAAACTTGTTTGGATATGTCTGAAACAATACAGATGTCTGTTCCCAGTGTGGATTTAACTGGATAAAATTTGATTGATTGATATTCAGAAGGATGACTCCAAGTAGCCCAGCCATTATAATTTTGTACCTGTTGTGGTTTATTTACAGCAACATTTTTATCAGCAATTATTTAGTAATGCCAGGTGATTCTGTGCAATAGATTAACTACTTCAGTATCACAAGAAGCATGTTTTAGCTGACTGGATTAGCAGTTGTGTTAAGCACAGAAATGTATTCTCAAAAAAAGACCAAAGTTGTCAGGCTATACTAGACACATCTGTATAACAAGATGAAAGAGTGCCAGAGATTTGTCCTTGCCCCAAGGCCAAATGTCACAGATCGATTCTTATCTATGTAGATTAGAGGTAATTCTTAACTCTTGAATGGGCAAGATGCATCTGCACTATGTAATCTTTGCTGCTGACCTCTATGAGGCCCATGTATCCTCCTTGTGTCTCTCAGATATTATTAATATATGGTATTGAAATTCAAAGCATTGGTAACATTGTAAGGGCTGTATTGGATGCCACCACAGCACTACTGGGACAGCATGAATTCAGAAGATACAAATCCTGCTGAGACAGTGTTAAAGGGCAGTGTAGGGTAAAAGGACCCAAACCTTCTGTAGTCTTGTCCATGGTGTCTTTTTGGGAACAGACCCTGAGTAAGCCTATGTCTTAAAGAGACCTATCAAAACAGAGCCCCAGAGCAGTATAAGAATCAAATAGTGTCAAGATGGACAATAAAGGTGTTGTGTCTTTCAGTCTTCAGGCTCTTTACTGTAGCACTGTGCATGAGCCCGCTAAGACTGAACATCAGATTTGTGACCAGATGTCTAAGAATCACTCCTGGAAAAAAATATTGCTGAGAACCAAGCCTCAGACCACAAGATTCCCTTCATTTCATGAAGCAGTTTGCTTTCCAGGCTAAGATCCTCAAACGTATTTTGGTCTTGCCTTCCTCAGTGGGGCAATCATCACCCTCAGAGCCCCATTCATCTGCATTCCCTCTTGTAGAAACATAGAACAATTTGGGTTGGAAGGAACCTTAAAGATCATCTGGTTCAACCCCCCTGCTATGGGCAGGGACATCTTCTGCTAGAGGAGGTTGCTCAAAGCCCCATACAACCTGGCCTTCTTGCTATTTTTTTTTTCTTTAGACTGCCGCTCTGTTTGGTTTGGCTCTCTTCATAATTATTATACATATACCATTTCCTATTTTAATTTGTGTTGGTTTGTTTCATTTTGATCTGGGGGCTTGTTACAGGCCTAATTATCTTCTCTGCAGCAATAAAGCCAGATGTTGCATCATCTGCCAGGTAGTGCTAACAATAAGTAGTTATTTAACATATCTTATGATCTTGAAGCTGTTTAATCAGTTTGGACACTTGATCCTACTACCTTTATGAAAGAAGAGACTTTGAAGCTCATTTTAGGCACTGTTCTCTGCCTACAACAATTTTCAGTGGCATTTTATTATTCTTACGTTGACAAATATGTAAGGTAAGTTTAGATGTAGCACTTTATTTTCCCTTCTGTTAAGTGTAATTTTTTGGGTTTTTTTCTTCCTTGTCAATTTCAACACAGCTGTCACCCAAAAAACTTTCTTTCTCAGCTAGGGACATGCACAATGAAGGTAGTATTTCCTGCCTTGTTATATTCTGATGTCACTTTAGAAGAAAACATTGTCAGGCCGCAAAAAATACTTGAAATAGGTCTTTATTCCAATTAAACATATAATAGCAGTGACCTAACTTTTCAGACTCTCAGAAGTAATTCCATGTCTGAGAGCTGAAGTTTCATATTTAATATCTTGCATATTAATAACTCCTCTACAAGCTTCTTTCACAGAAAACAGAATGGAGCTATTACTTTAAAGGACTGCTACTTAATTATCATATAAATGACAGACAAATGCCATATATACTTCAGATGCCACACATACTTCGGATGCCACGCAAATATATGAGCTTACTCTCCACATTTAAAATATGAACAAGACACTTTGAAGCTTAGTTCAGTCCCTTATAAGAAAAAGCAAGTAATAACCATTAGAAAAAATAAGATAATAGAGACTGAGGTATTTAACATGTGCTGGCCCTAATATGAAAAACTTGCAAAGGCAATTGAAAAATATAATCAAATATCTTTTTGCAAGTCTTGCTGTCCCAGCTGAATTGCCAAGCCTTAGAGCAAATCAGCTTGTCAGCATCAACACCGTGCTCTGCTAATGAACCTCAACATCTTCTTTAATGTAAGGGTGGTGAGGCACTGGAGCGGGTTGCCCAGGTAAGTTGTGAATGCTCCTTCCCTGCTGGTGTTCAAGGCCAGGTTGGACAGAGCGTTGGGTGATATGGTTTAGTGGGAGGTGTCCCTGCCCATGGCAGGGGGATTGGAACTGGATAATCTTAAGGTCCTTTCCAACTCCAACTGTTCTATGATTCTGTGATTCTGGGTCACGGCTTGTGGCCGGTCAATTTGGAGAAAAGCGGAGGAGCTCACGTCAGTCTATGTCTGTCATGGTAGAAGTATCCACATGATAAACTAAATTAATGGCTCTACAGTGAGCTACAAAGCTTCCAAAGATTTTGAAGGAGACCAGGATTTCAGTTCTAAATTATACGGGTTTGAAAATGCAGATTGGTAGGTGTATAACCTCCTCTTAGTTGAGGATCCAAAATTGGATCAGTCTTCACATAGCTAGCCCTGTTCAGCTCAGTGGGGCTTGCAAAATAAAAGCAGGATTTGACTGAGGAAGAGAAGTGTCTTAACAGAACAGGTCCCATGCACCTCCAGGATTTCTTGTCATCAGGTCCCACTTTCTCTCACTGAGAAAACAGGAGATGCAAGGAAGAAAAGGTTGATCTTCCATGCAGATGCTATATAGGGTGTATCATTTCATATATCCAGATTTGGCCACTTCATCAAAAAGATATTTTCTGTAAAGGATCTAGGATGTTTCTAAATCACCTTAGTAGTGAAGTAATAAAATAGAAGCTGTTTTCCAGAAAGACAGGATGGAAGGGAAAGACTCTCACTTCTGCTAGGATTAAGATTCTTCTTCATTTGCATTTAAGCCCCTTTTTGAAGGGTCTCATATTTACAGAAGGGAAAAACTACAGTTAAAACACACCAACTCCGAAGACATGAAGAGATACTTTACCTTAGATTTATACTGCTAAAATAGGAACATACAATTTGCAACTACTGAAAGGCAGAAAACCTTTTTTTCCTCTAAGGTCTTCTGAAACCTGACACAAATAGAAATCTCAAGGGTGAGTACAAAGAATAACTCTGGAATTACCATGGTGATGAGGCTCGTACAGCACAAGAAACTTATAATTGACATTTCTTTTGAGAGATCTGGACCTAGTGCTAAGATGCACTTAGATTTGTTTTTGAAGTTCTAAGGACACTCTCTCTGTAGGCTGAATGAAGCATAATGAAAAGATATCTCCAAGGCTTTTTTACAGAATATGAGTATGCATCTTTGAAAAAAAGAAGTCAGTTTTGTATAAAGGCTGATGTTTATAAGCCAGCAATTTCTCACTTGTATTGCATCAGAGCTGTAATATGTGCAAAGTCCTGGAAGAAATGTATATTCTAAGAGACATTTAAAAGAAAAGCTTTCTTCCTGTTTCCTTGGGTTCAAAGTCCCTACCTGCCAAAACTGAATGCCAAAAGATACCAGTAGTGTACAAGTATAAAATTGAGAGGCAAAACTATTTCCTACAAGCATTCTGAATAGTCATATTTTCACAATGAGTAACTTCCTCTGGGTAATCAGTTGCATATTATTTCTGATATTTCTGATGTTTTCCAGCTATAAAAGCAAAAGACACCAAATTTGTAAAGAGTTACTTCTGAAACTTGAGTGACATCCTGCAAAACAGGACCCAGTGGCTATAGAAAACAGAAGTCGGCTTAAGTGAAACACAGCAGGAGTTCTAAGTCTCTTTCCTAGTGGACCCGCTGATTCAATCGCTTACTACATTATTTCTGTTACAGAAATGTCATTTTAATTAAATCTCTATGTGGTAACTCTGAACACCTATAATGGAAGACATAATCCCTTTCCTGAAGACCTCGCAATTTTAGAGTAAGATTTCAGAGTGGAGGGGAAGTATTTTACAATAACATGCTTCCTTGAATTTTGAAGCTACCTGATCATTACTCTTTAAAAATAATAAGACAATTAGTGAAAAAGTAGACATCAGGGGAAAACCTTTTTGTCAAAAATCTAAAAAAGTTCAGTTATGCAGGAATTTCAAGGGCAGGATTGGATATAAATTTTGGCACCCTGGATTTGATAATTATTTTCTTCATTATATATCATGGCTTGAGGTTGGATTTAACAGAAAGGAAACATTTTACCTATTTACATATACTTTTTTTGACAACTGCAGAAACATTTCTCCCACCAAAACTGAAACCATTTAAGGAAAAGAACCCCAAACCAATAACACACAGTAATGTAATGGGTTTTGCTTATCATTAGTGATAGTGCTTCAGTTCAGCTGTATGGGTCCAGGGCACTGGAAGTCGTCTGATTCGGATGGAACTGATTTCCAAGAGCTCTGCAGAAATAGTGGCTATGTGTGTCAGAGTCCCTCCATACCCAAGCCACTACTCCTGTTTTGGAGCGATGAAACTGAAATGTCTTCTATTTTTCCAGCACTCAAAGACAAAATTCTGATCTTATTTGGACTGGAAACTCCTCAAGTGTTGCAGCTTTCAGGGGGAGGTCTGTATTGTGTGTGAGGCCCCGAATGTATCATGTTTCTCAATGAATGCCCCCCTCTGTCACCAAAAGAAAGACTAGAAAATTATTTGGGCTTTTTTTCCTTAGAAGTACATATAATAGAAGACAGCTTCCCCATGCTTATAAAATATTGACCAAGAATTCTTGATTCATTAACAAATCCATGCTTAGCCTTGAAAAATTCAGTGGAACTGGAGCAAGGATAATTTTCCAGCCTTCATTTTAACTTTTCTTGTGCATTGAATTTAATAGCGCAAGTTTTTAATAGTCTTTATAAGACAATGGTTTTAATTTAGGTTAAGTTTGCAGAATATGGCAATACAGATACATTGCAGTATAATTTATTACAAATTAACTGAAAATGTATCTGTTTAGCTTGATTTAACTGAATAACATGAAAATTGCATCCACCTGCACACAAAGGTTTGTATTTGCTGAATAGTTTCAGGTATTGAAATAGCATTACAAAAACAACCTACAAGGTCTGTTATAAGCAGTGATGACAGCAATATTGTGCAGGATTGCATTAACACCACAGACCCTTTATTTGTTATTCCTTTCATAGGTATCAAAGATTAAAGAAGGTTGGTTCATGTCAACCACACATCCTTGACTTGAGGTTTCAGTGCATTTTCTTCTAGGTTTCTGAGTAGTGGCTAGCTTGCTATTTTAATCAATTCAGTAACTTACCAAACAAATGAGGACCTTCAGCAATAGCAAATCCATCAGCAGTGGCTAGCTGGTGATGTCCTATTAAATTCATTTCAGATCCCATTTATTCTTCAGGATGATTATGCTAATTAAGAAACAGGTTGAAAGGGGACCCTGAAAGATATAAAGAAAAAAGAATATTTAAAACAAGATAAATATTTTTCATGTACCTATTTTATGGCAGTATTAAGGAGATTGTTTCAATAGTTGCTGCAATAAACATAGGCTTTAAGTTATAATACTTAATTCAACCCTTAAATAAAATGCTGTGCCTACTTTGTTTGTTTTCTTGCTGTGGTATATTTTATTTTCCATCCTTTTGCTGCTCATTCAAAACTGACAGTTTTTGCTCAACCTTATCCAAATATTCAGACTGAAGCACTAGCCTGACCTGCTGAGGGCACAGTGTCCCTTTCAGAGAATACCAGTTGTTTGCATCATATTTTGAATGCCCTTTCATTATTTCATTGGTTTTGCTTACTGAAAAAGTGTAAATTTATGGTTGAGTCAGAAGAATCATGCAAGAAACTTGAGTTTAATTTCCAGAGACTGGCTCTTTATATTTTCTTCTGTAATTACTGTTCTAACAAGAGAGTGACAAGAAAAGAAAGCGAAGCCTTGGTCTAATGAACAGCCAATCCCACCCACTCCCTTTATGGTCTCAAACAGCAGTGTAACTCTTTCTTGGGGAGGATGGGAGATGCTTGTGTCCTCTCACTAGTGTACTTTCCTATCCCATCATATGGAGCAGCTTCCATTGCCTGAGGCTGACAGTGGCACTGTACCCAGGTCTTCTTCTTCCCACTTGGCTATTAAATAAGAGGCAAAAGACCTTCTAATGCCTCCTACAAGAGCAGAGGCTGTAACTAGAGCAGCACTCCATCCAAGACAAAGGTGTGCAGGAGGCTCCCTTGTCTGCATCTGGCTCAAGTAGGTGGGATGGGGTAACTCAAGACTACATTGAGGCAGGACCATCAGTAACAGGAGAACATACAGGTCCAGAAAGGAAACAGCTCAAGCGTTTATGCAGACACCAGGAGGATTCTGCACAAAGTTGACAGTTAATCTGCTTTGCTTTGTTTAAGTCTTGATTCTTTATTCACTTTTATTCCCAGTGGGACTGGTCCCGGGACTGTGTTTCCACACACTGAAGATGTTTGAGAATTATAGTCCAGTCTGCTTCCCAGTGAGGTCTCAGCATGTTTGTCAAGCAGAAGTGAAGTCATCTGACAAAAACGTGAATGCAGCAGGAGGCCCCAGTGCAGAGCAGACTGGGAAGTAGCTTGTAAGAGTGGCAAGCACACTGCAATTATATTCAGATTTGTCTGTAAGGATTCATTAAGTTATTTCTTTACATAAACAAACGCCCTCTAATTAGACAGACACATTTTAAATGTCTGCCCACAGATAATTTAAACAGTTTACTCAGAAATGTCAAAAGCTACTTGTATCACAGACCAGATAGGGTTCTCATGGTAAATAATGTGTAAACACAGAGTTGCAAGTCCAGCAGAGAAACACAGTTTTGCAACAGCAAAAGCCTCCATATATCTTGGGATGTCGGTTGGCAACCAGCCCAGCCACTCCAGCAGGCCCACATCTACTTCCAAAGCATTTTACTACCTCAGCATCACATTTGCTGATGAAGTTATCTGCTGGACTCACGAGGTGGGCTGCCCACATGGCTGCAAAGGTCTTTCAAGTCCCGACAGACAGTTTTCTCATGAGCTACCTCTGAGAGGGGTTTCCTTTTACAGCCCACCAGACAGGTTCTGTGTTGTGAGAGCAGCACAGTCAGGAAGGACACTTGTAATGGTCAGTAAGTAAAACGTCAAAATGAGGCATCTTCAGAAGGCTCCTGGATGAGTCTCTGGATTTTCTTGATGAGGACCAGAAGAGAGGGAACATCTCCACTCTCCAAGCAATTCAGTAGCTTTCTCAGAGCCCATGGGAATTCCTTGCAGGATTAGCTCTCCCTGCAGCCAGACTTTAAGGTTATGTTCCATCATTACTAGCATTTCTCATGTTTCTTCCCCAGGCTCTGTATGAGAAGCTAACGCTGGCAACAGCTAACATGTCAGCTTTTGGTCTGTGAGTTTCTGTAGGTTCATACAAAGCCTAGAACTTATTTTCCTAGGGAATATTGTTATATTAAAATGCTTTAAAGATTGTCCAAAGTTGACATCCATTTTAAAGTATTTTGTTAGACTGTCAGTATACGGGCAGACTTTCAATACATAGTTTCTTAGCTTGTAAGATATAACCTACATCTGTCTATCCTGTGGTGCAAATAAAGGAGAAAACAAGCAAGCTATATCTTTAAATGCTAATAAAGTGTCTGTGTTTTTACAGTCTTTGAAATGTCTGTAAACTTCTTTCCTGTTTCTTCGAGGCTATTCCATTTTTTAGCATGTCATTAGATAATGTCACTCTTTAAACTCAAGATAGACATCTTAGAACCTATTGTACTTTACATGCACACAGAAGAAACACCTGGTGCTATTAATACTGCCTTGTCTACAGTAAGAAACTTGAGTATGTATTTGTCATAACCTCCCAATATGCTAGGACATTGCACGTTCTGTGATTCTACCCCTCCTGCAACATTAATTTTGATCTTGATGGAGTCATATATTCAGGATTCTTTTACAGTTCCCACCTTTTCTAATACTTCATTTTCTTTAATATATTCTGCTGATGTAGACCATTTACTGGATTTCATGGAAGAAATTAGTTCTATCTTCTGGGGATTTCTGCAAGGCACAAAACATGATCATTAAAAAAGCTGGAAATACAATTTTTATTACATGTTGTTTTCCTACTATAAATGTACCTGGACACCAAACTCTTCATTAAATTCTAATTGACATTTTGCTTTGATTTGCCTCCTAATCCAGCCTGCTGTGAGCCATCTCTCCTACATTAGGCTTATCCAATTAATTTATCCAAATAATTTCACCAGTATTTAAAAGCAGCAGCTACTGATTTCCAGCTTTCAGACCTACACCAGGTACACAATATGGAGCATTTAGACACCACTTATTCTATGCATTGTTCAGTCCTGGGAAATAGGTCATCATAAGTCAGTGTCACAAGGCATCATCAACCCAGGGGTGGACTCTACTTTCAAAGATCCAGTTCCACAGCACACACCGCATCATCAGATCTTCTTAGCCTAATCCTCCTAGTTAAACAACTGTGGTCCCAGCTGGCTGCAACTCCCATGGAGCAGAAGGATTGCTCTGGCCAGTGAGATAGTCACACCCAGGAGACATGCAGAGGCACCCAAACTGTAGCAACATGGCCAGGTAATGAAATGTGTCATGAGCAGAACCTGTGAACAGAGCCTTTTAGCAGTATTCCTTACAAAGGTATAGGGTCTGAGGCATTTTTTTGGCTGGTAACATGAAACTATTTAATCTCAGTTTATGGAGTAAATTGGCCTACATGAGCTGTGACCAGTAGCCACTCTTTGAATTCATCTATTTTTATCCACCAATATCACATGATGGCAGAATGGTTCTTGATATTCGCACACCTTTAGTATGACTAAACATTCTTAGGTATTTCTACCTCATGCTTGCTGTCTTATGTGAAGTGTACCTTTTACCTACTAGACTATCTTAGACAACTTGGCTGATACTCCATCCTGAGGTGTAACAAAAAGATGTATCAGATAGATAGGTAAAAGCTGAAATAAAGCAATAGGTGCGCAAGAAATCAATATTGTTCTCCAAAATAAGATCTTTTCCTGAGACATTAAGAGGCATGGGATAAGTTACATAGTGGGTTTTTTCCCCAAACAATTATTTTAGTTAACTTGTTAATAAACCTATTTTCTCCACCACATTTTGAGAATATTTTCATAGGCTGAAAATATACAACAAAATAAAATAGAGATTAGCATGTATAAAGTAAAATATATGCCAAATTGCTTGAGATTCTTTCATCAGTTGTGTAGTAAGAGCTCTGAATTACGTAATTTTTTATTAAGTGCATCCTTTAGCATACTTCAGGACAGTAAATCAACGCGTGCATTCCATGTTCAACTGAGAAAATTGGGAAATATATTGTATATGTGGGAAATATATTGTACTTTCATCATATGTACATGCATGCATGAGTACTTATTCAGCTTTTCATGGGATATATGTTCATGGGAGTATACAAATATATATGTGTACACAATGCATGTAGGTGTAGGTTTCAGATTTTCTGTGGACTCCTACCAGTGGACTACCTCTGACCCAGTTATGGTCAACAGTGAAGCTTCCCTGTCTTCTTGTCTGAGCACAGACAAGACTCTAAATCTTATAATTAAAGCTAAAATTAACTGAAATACAAAAGCATCGTAGCACCATAATTTCTTATAAAATAAAAATACCATCAAAAAATCATCAGAAATATCAGAAAATATCATCAGAAAAGCTCCATGATATTTTAATTGCACTTACATTCAGAAGAATTATTGAATCTATTTTAATTACTCAGTGAAGGAAAAGATATCAAAGCACTGGCAAAATTTTTCACAAGTATTACTGAGGTACATTTCCCTCCTTCTGCCCCATAATATCATCCTATTCTTTACACATCTCACTGTCGACTGCTTGAAATTTCAGTATCATCATTAATCTATCTATGGCCTGATCCAAACACCATTAACATCAATGGCAAGATTTCCATTTAGTTCACAGGCTTTTGATCTGGCCTCATAGCCTTTTTATAGAATATTTAATGCAGTGCCTCACTTATCTGAGAGGCTTTTTTATTTGCTTGCTTGTTTGTTTTAAAGTATATCAAAGAGACATGAAAGCATTAGGAAGATTTGTGCTCCTTGTTTCTAGCCTTTTGCAGCCAGATCATTCTGGCATGCACGGCACCAGGCTGCACGGCACCACGGGCAGCTACACAGCAGCCGATGCAAAATGCAAGCAACAAATGAGCAAGTTTGAGAACCAAAGGCAGGACTGGTGCTACCGTGTTTGTTTAAAATTTACTGGTTTAGATTTTTTATATGACATTCAAAGTCAGAGAGGCAAAGAGACAGAAAAAATACAGGATATTTTTACAGCTCAATTCTGAAATCAGAATAAATATCTTTAAGTTAGTCAAAGTAGAACTGAAAATTCTACCAGAAGTCTCAATGTCAATTCTCCCCTTAATCATGTTTACAACAGCTTCTGTTCCTAAAAGTACAAAAAATAAGTAACAAACCAGTACAATTTTAAAGCTGAAGCGCATAACGAACTAGATCATGTTACTGCAGGAAAGACTCAGTATCAAAGTTACAATTTCTTTATCAATGATACACAGAAGCCAGCTTTCTTAAGACAAATTCCAGCACTTCCAGTATTTTCATGACCTTAAGATTTTTTTTCCCAAAAGGAATTCCTGCTCTTGCACCAATTTTGTAGATGAAATGACTTCTTATATTATTCTTCTTCAATAAAATACTAGCATTAAAAATGTTTTGGGGTTTTTCCTCTTGTCAAAAACTCATTAGCATTCACTAATAGTTCAGGTCAGAAAATTGCTTTCATACTGCCCAACAGCAAGAGCTATCAGTTTAAGGAATTATTACTTACTGCTCTTTTCTGGTAGACTGCAGCTAGCAGGATGCAAGACAGCTCTGCACTCAGCTCAGTATCCTAATGATTCTCACAGAGGAAATTTTTGTTTTGGTTTGTTTTTCTTTCTTTTTTAGGTTTAGCAGAAGCCCGTAGTGATAACACAATGAATCAAAGCTTGTGCTCTTTGGCTCTGTGCCCTAATGGACAAAGATTACTCATTAACAATCCTTTCTTTGCGAAACTCTCTAAACACATGCTGTATTAAAACATCGTGAATCCCAGCTTGTCCATCAGCACAGAAGCTTGAGATGCCCGTTAATACTCTGAATGCAAGGGGGAAGTTGGCTTAGATAGTGAGGTGATAGTACCTTCTTGCTGATTGTAACACTTTTCTTGCACATACACATTTTTATGACACTCAGCCTCTTTGTCTTTCCTACCCAAGGAACACAGATGTTATTCCAAGACACATATTTGACTTTTAAGTATTTCTGTTATTTACATTTTTTAGGGGAACTGAGCATTACACTGAATATTAAAGAAGCAGGATGGGCTACAAATCACAGCATCACAGGGTTTTGGGGACATTAAAGTTCAGTTTCTGGATCTGCCATACTCTAACAAACAGCACCATTTTGATTTGAGCTCATCCCATAAAGATTTAGGCATGAGCTGAAGCCCTTAACTTTAAACCTAGTAGACCTATGAAACTTTAATACACAAGGGAAAGAAGTTGGTACCTGTAGATGGTTATCACATCCTGGGTGGGCTGCTCTGCATCTGAAAATGCAGATCTCTTGCCACTGACAGAAAGGGAATCTTGAACCACTACATCTCCACTTACCTAGTATTTTCAAGTAAAATGCAATAAATCCAGGCTGTTCCATTTCAACATTCCACCTACACAGTGAGGGCAACAATTACCTGGTTTGCATTGCTAAAGATTTCCAGTGGGGATGAGTTGGTGAGGCAAATTTCAGCCAGAAGGGGCAGTTCGCAGCATCAGTCATGGTAAGCAGGTTCGTGCCTGCCAAATGGTATATGCTCTCTGTCCTTCTCTACATATTTGCACTGTCTGATCAAGAGTGAGTACACAGAGACACAAAGCTGTACCTTCTACTTCAGAAAAGAGAGGCACTGGGCAAGCACAGTCCTCTCTAGGAGAAAGGTGACAGGTGCTAGCCCTGAAATTGCCAAGAGTAAAATTCATTTGTTTTCCCCTAGTTTAAGAGAAAAAGCAAACAAATAAACAAACAGAAAAATATATTCATCCTCAAGCTTATACAAAGGAAACAAACTCCATCCTTCTCTTCAAAATTGAATTAAGAAAGGGTCTTTCATGTGTTCTATCCCTTGAAAATTCATGTGGTAACCAGCCAAACATACATGGTATGACAGGTTTCTGAAGAGATCAGTGGGAGAAGGATGCCATAAGGCTGTATGGACACCAGCACTCCCAAGGTGGTACTGTTTTCAGGTATTTATGCCTACAGTTCATTCCATCAGGCACTGGCTATATATTTAAGACAAAGGCTCCTTCAGTCCTCATTTCTAACTCTCTGAGAGCCATCAGTATTGTAAGCACTGAGATTTCTGTTTAACAAATTCATATTTAGCAAAATAGAAATAATAATTTCAAATATGAGAATTCTACCAAGATAACCCTACCCTACACATGGTCTCCACAAGTCCAAGCCAACATCCCATCTGTCACTTTCCAATAAATGTCCATTCCAGAGGTGCGAAATCTATGCCAAAAAAAAACCCCAGAACTCTCTCTCTTTGGTCATCCTGAGTCCAGTGACGGGATTTATCTCTTACCAGGCGAAGAAGTAGAGGCTGAGCCAAGAAGTCCATCAAGTGCCATACTATGTCTCATGGAGTTTTCCATCTCTTGGCTAGTTCTGAACACGTTACATCTCTCTTTCAGCTTTCAGCTTCCTGCAACATTGATCCTGGACATTTGGTGGCCCAGAGAAATTGCTGTTTAGAAGTCCCTGGAGACCAACCTTCAATAAAGTCTCTTCCCTGAAAAGCATTTTCCTCTGTGTGGATGCTGTTTGCCAAACAGCAAAGAGCTCACCACAAAGGAAACTGAATATAATATCCCTATTTACTATTGAATTTGTTGCATTAAAACATTTTTGCCACTTGCCTCTATTTTTGTAAGGAAAGGAAAAGGGTGCCTTGGTGGCCCACCAATCAATATCTTCAAGACATTACTGGAAAAAGCAAAGAAAGAATACACATGATCAAAAGAGGAGATGTTGCCTATAGCAACAACATGTAGCATTACTACTCCAAGCCAGGTGTTCATATTGTATTGCAGTTCATATACAAGTGAAGATTGAACAGGAAGGAATTAAAGCAGATGAAATATACCTTCTGCAGTGTTACAAAAGACTACCTACACATCATCAAGGGAAAGAAGAGGAAGGAAAAGTATCAGACCCAGTTACTTATAAACACTGCACCTTTTTTAAAGGTAGCATTGCATGCTGTAATTTGTAAAATCTCCGAAAACTGACATCCTAAAACTTCTCTTTACAATACTAACATTACTTCTTTAACTGACAAATAGCATGTGTCCTACAATAAATACATGCCAGCATCAGTGCAAATACATGAACACTACAAAAAATAGGAACCTACATCTATCTATCTATATGTGAACCATTCAGGGCTAGAAATCTTTCTGTCTTGAAAATAAAGGCTTTTGTCGTGTTTCATAAACTCCATGAATACATTGGAGGTGGTGTTATAGCTCTTGTTTGCTCCTCCTCCTGATGCCCTGCCTTTTCTCCACTGAAATATTCTCCATCCCACACTTGCACTGACAAGGTAGCTCCATGACCTCAGCCATATAAAGGCAAGACAAATCCTGGAAACAAAATAATTTGTCATCAAAAGCGTGTATGGGAAAATCTAGCGCAGAAGGATACAGGGGAAAAGGAAGAAAAGGTAGGTTGGGCATTCGTCCTCAACATTAACCTAAAGAATACCCCTATGAATGCATTACTACACATTAAAAAAAATGAAAATAATGGACACAAATGACCAGTACTCTCTCCTTTTTGCATAGAAAATCTCCTCAACAGCTGTACCTGTTTCTGCCTACTCTCCAAGCCAGTTGCTTGGAGCTTCGGCAGCATTGAACATATGACAACCTGTCACAACTAGTGAGAAACCTTGGGTCTGTTTGATAGGCCAAGAGACACGTGTCTCGACTGAGATGTACTCGTGCACAAAAACCTCTTTCCCCTGTGTGGAGAGCTTTCAGCAGACACCTGAGGGCCTATCTGATCCAAACTGTGCCCCAGCACCAACCGTAAGTTACAGCTTGTAAAGTGCTCCTGACTTGGTTATAAAGAGTTGCCACTAAAAAGCAGTCACCTGCAGCTTTCCTTTCATCGCTGCAGCACTGCTTATTGCTACACAAGAGGACACACATTATCTACACCACTTCTGGGGCATAGTCTGTCTCCTCAGACCAGGCAGCTTTTGCTCTTGGACACTCTCAGAAATATCGCTACTCAGCACTTTAATGAATAATGGAAGCTTTTAATTTCTTGAAGGATGGCCAAAATTATCACCATCTTACAATAAATTTTATTATATGAAGATAATCAAGCAATCTTAATAGATAAGGCTGCTTCTGTATGGACTAAAAAATTGCAAAGGTATGGGGTGCAAAGTTTCAGTGAGTTAACTCTAGTAGCTGTTGATTTTCCTACTGCATTTCAAAAGCAGGAGAATAACTCCACTTTAAAGATTAGATTAGCTTATCGAATAAGCCTTTCATTAATCATAGCCTCTGCATTATAAGTTGCTCTCTGATCATCTGGTTTCTGAACAGGGCAAAATTTGCTCAACAATCTTATATTGTGCCCTAATGAGTCCAATATTCTGTCTCTATCACTCACATACTTGAAATGGAGTGTCATGAAGGGTAAAACAACCATAGAATCTTTGGCAGGCAGTTAATAGTTAGTCAACATGCTCTAGCAAAAGCATATGTGTTATTAACAAGATAGTATCTTACAGCTGCCTGAGTGCAAAGGGAAAGCTGAACATGTGTGTAATCAACTACAGTATCAGATACAAAATTTCAGCATGCGGAACTGGTCTATCTCCTTGTAGGTGACCAACTGTAATTGAGAATGTGTTTTCTACTAAGAAGTTATGGTTATTCCACATTAGATTCTTTCAACATTATTTTAAATTTTAATTAAGGCTCTGATAATACATGCCTTTTTTTTCCCCTCCTGCTAAGGGTTACAAGTCTAAAAGTTCCTAGAGGAATCACAGTTTTAAGTTAAACATGTTTGCACAGCGTTAGCTGATAAGAAGTTCTCCTAGAGGCCTTGGAGTAAATATATACTTTATTCTTCCAATTTTTTTCCTCCTGACATTTGATGTTATACAGTATGATAGTGATTGAGTTCAATGAGGGTTAGCCTTCATTTGTGTAAATATTTGAAGAGATTAAAATATTATGAAATGTTGATCTATTCCAGTAAATGAATGCACTGTCCTTTCATTAATAAGTAGGTCTTTCAAACTAAATGACAAAGGTTATGAGTAAAGTAGTATTAATAAATAAATAGTATTTTATTTTTAGGTGGGCTTTTGAATTGCTAAAGCATTCACACTAACTAAACTCATTCTGCAAACTTTTAAGCCTCTGCTTGTTTCTTATATTGGGTCTAATGTCAAGGAAAAAAGGAAAGCAGTTTAAAAGGACTAGTTCAGTAGCAAGCAAGAAACCATTTCCTTCAGGATGGGAGAGGAAATGTAGTCTAAGCATCACACAAAACGGATAGTGTGAGCCAATCGGAGGTACAAGACAAACCTCTGCTAATGCTATTTGGCAAGCCAGTCACTGTTAGCTTTTTAAACCTTCAATTCTATACTTCATTTTTCCAAAGGAGGCCCTACCATGCTCTGAAGCATTGCATGCAGATGACTCCTGTCATTTATTTTTGAGAGGGATAACTGTGAAGCAGGCATCAGTGCCCAGATGAATACCCAGAACAAAGCCAAGGAGAACTGCCTCATTCTGCCCCAAGAAGTCCTTGACCATCACATCAAGGAGGAGCAAGGCTGCTCCATGAGGAGCATTACCCAGGAGCTGAGGATAGCCCCACTGTACCCAAGTAGTACCAGAGTGCTGATAGCAATAAGTTCAGAGAAAGCAAAGTGGTAGATCAGGAGCAGAGGCCATCTAGGAGTCAGACAAGAGCAGAAGAGGGAGATAAGACCATATGCAGGACTGGAGACACAATACTTGTAGCATCAGCCTGAGGTCCACCCAGGAAACAGAGCAAAAGCAGCACTAGAGAAAATGCAGGCTATAGCTTATACCTACAGTTCACCTGGGACAAATCCACCAGTGGTCCAGGACATGAGAAGGAAGCACCAACCATGCCTTCAGCTCCTCACAAGCCAGGACCCAAGGCCCAGGCTTGACCTTAAATAACATCCTGAGTCCATGGACAAGGTATGTGGGAGACCCCAGGTGATGCTTGTCAGTGCTGTCAAAGCCTGTTAGGAGCTAGAAATTAGATAACATTGGGTCCTGGACATAGCTGAGATATTGTCAAACTCAGAAAGATACTATCATCTTTCAATTTCCTCTACCTTAATTCCAACAAAGTCAGGCATGACTGTGTTGGTGGAGCCCTTCCCACTTCATTGTGGAAGATACTAGTGGGATGACAGCATAATATCCCTAAGTGCACAGATCTTAGGTGCAACATAACAAAAGATCTGTGAAATAGCCTCAACTGTCCTAGGACAACCGTCTCCTTAGCCCCAGAGTTGCAAAGAAAGCCAAGGTACTTACTGCCATAATTAGCAGGAGCAAGTAAGTGAACAGGTGGTGCCCATATAGTGGGGGGTAAGAAACACAGAGGTGAAATGAAAGTGGGTGAGGAATGCAGATTGCAGACAAGTGGGCACAGAGTCCTTATTTCATGTACTAGGGCCCAGATTAGTCACATTATCCTGTTGGTTTCCATCTAGGAAACAGTCAGGACCGAGGAGAGAAAGGGCTTTGAAGGCCAAAGAAAAATGTGGTTGGTTGAAGAGAAAGTTAAGGGGATGTTAAACAATAGACCTCAGGAGAATTAGAATTAGGAAAATTATTTCCTTTCTTTCCTAATCTTTAAATTTACATCACTGCATTCTGAAAACAAATTACTTCCCTTTTTGGAAGAAAGAAATTAAATGCAGTATAAAGTTTTTTTAATTTAAACAACACAAATCAGGAAATGGAGAGGTTACTTATCTCAGGGCAGTATTAATGTAGGGTTGCTTTGAAGAAAACCTTTATTTATCAGAACCTAATCTGAATACCCTTTTTGTCCAAAATTGGGTCATATCCAAAAATATAAATAATTTGCATTGGCAGATCTCTCATCTCAAATCTCACTTGGCAGATACATTTCATGCTCCATCTCACCCCACAACAGAGAATGTGCATCAAAAGCAGGTTATCTAGAGAATAGTGATAGAGTAGATTACATGCATGAGAAACTTTTCCAGTTCTGTTTCTTGCCTTTGATGATCTCTCCTGCCAAACCCTCACAAGTCCTACAAAATCATGAATTTAGGCTTTAACTGCTTCTTTAAATAGGAGTGTAGGATGAGAAAATTTGCGTAAAAAAGGTCAAAACTCAGTTCAAAGCGTGGCAGTTCACCTGCTCTGCAGCATTAAGTCATTGTTCTCCCGATGAACTATCTCCCCACAAATATGGAGGCACTTCAGAGGTTTCTATCTGTTCTCTCAAGGTTTTCTCAAAATCATGTTAAGCTGGCAGGGGACCCCGAATTTACAAACTTCGTCCCAAAACTGGTATTTCCCATGGGCAACAGAATTGTTCACCCAGAGGTTGTGCCATGATCATAACGTTATACAACCCTTTCTCAGCTGCTAACCCATGGTGAAATAAGTACTCAAAACACCGTGCAATCATTTCCTGCATTTCGCCAGCCTATTTTAGCCATATTTATATTTCTTGGTCATAGAAACTGATTACTGATGTGGCAAAGTGGAAAGGAAGGTGTTAACTGCTCCAGAAATACTGGCTAGGAAGTTCATCAGAGCAAGGAATTGACCAAACAGTCAGCCCTGATGTCAACTCTGTTTTAACTTTGTTTGGCAGGAACTAGCAGAGAAGTGGGCTTCAGGCAGAGCTACTTAGCAAAAATATCCCCAGACCACAAGAACCAGCTGCCATGTAGTGTGGAGAATTAAGTTCAAGTTTCTGGTCTCTTAATTTGAGTGAAAAATTGAAACAAGACAGCACAATGATCGATAACTAGGGAGCGGCTGTTCTAGTTATCATGAGGACTACAGCTGAGCCTTAGCTTCAGCAAACTTACACATGAAATGTTTTTTGACAGAAGTATATGTGTGTGCCTATTTGTCGGTGTTGCTGTTTCTACTCAAGGAAACAGAATCTGTTCATGTGATTGATTGACAAAGAAATTACCATCACTGGCAACTGAAGGGCAAAAATCATGCTCTATACTTTTTCCGGTTGTCTTTCCACTGTAATGTCTTGTGATGATAAACACAGCAGTAGAAGTTGATGGCAGCATCAAAGGAATCAAATACTGGAGTATTAGTATGCATATTAAATAAAACTGATGGTGTTCTAATGTTATTAAACTGAGGACTTCCAACATGTAATGCATGCTGCTAGAAAGTCATCCTCATGTAAACACAGCAGAAGGGATTCCTTTCTGTATGCATAGAAATTACCCGGATTCTAGCAAACAATTCTGTATTTCAGGTTGTATTTCATTAATGTGCAGCCAATAACATACATCCTGACAAATAAAAAATTGATGGAGGAAAAAAAATGCATGTAGAGACATTAGTTTTTAAAAACAGAAAATATTTTTCTCTTGGATATGTAATATCAAAGTGAAAATGTACATGCACCCAGGAACTGCATTATATGTCCTCCACATCCAATTCATTCCACAGAGGGCCAAGGAAGGGTATACTTAGCTCTTACTGCTTTCAATTTAGTCCCAAGAACTCCAAATTAGGAAATGTGAGGGAACTGCTATTTTCCCAGTGACTAAACTGCTGTTCAAGTAGGTGATGAGCTGTAACCTTAACTATACAATACCTTGTCACTGCTATAGCATGGTACCCTCTATATTCCAAAGATATTTGCTCTAAAGGAATATCAATTCTCAAATCTTTTTGGAAAATTTGACAAAGCATAACCCTGTGGTGTTTTAAACTTGAGCTAAACATGAAATTTACCAAACATATGCCTATCCTCACATTAAATATTACACAGAAATCAATTTCCTGAGAAAGAGGATAATAAATAAATATCAGAGACTGTAAATAAGCAGTAGAACAGAAAAATTTTAGTACTTCCATTTTTTTAAAACTCAGAAAACTATATTTTTTATACTTCATACTTTCTAAGTCTCTTTTAAAACTAGCATAGTTGATACTCATTTTATCAGTTTAATCATTAACTTGTTGCTTAACCTGTCTTGTTACTTAGGTCTTTAAAAGTCAACAGGTAATAATATGAAATAAATAAAACCTTTGTCACTCATTCCTACCTCAAGTTTTACGTAACTCTCTTAAATATGAGTTGCAATAGGAACCTTTGAACAGCATGCCAGTAAAATGGACTTTATTGCAAAGAAGCTGATAGTCCTGTTTTGGAATATTGCCAATTTATTCCAGGAATTTAACTGCAATTAACCAGATACTTTAGGCTTCTTGAATGTAATAAATCTCTCTTCTGTAAATATGCTGCTCCTCATTTCTTCAAATTGAAATACTTGGTCTATAAATGGTCAGGATACAGTCCTTTTTTTTGAGATTGCCAGTAAAAGTGGGTAGAGACATGACAATTTCTGTAATGGGAATGTCAGCCAGGAGGTGCTGAAATTACAAGAGACCTTGACTGTGTTTACACCTGACCTTGGGTTACTTCAAGGCAGTAAATGAAGTGTGAAAAAGCACTGTTTTCCTGTACTTACCTTTGATCCATCCACTTAATATCACAGGTAAACAGCATTTTAGCAGTCTACTTCCTAGTCCAGTTTTGTAAATTACTCAAAAATCTGGGTGCCTCTGTTTTTTGTTTTTAGATGTTGGATACTCATGTACTTCCTGCTGAAAACATTAGCTGCTTCCTAATGTATTGGCTTGGGGGTTAAAGGGAGAATAAAAGCTATTAGAATTCTATGTGAAATCCCAGGCCTCCGATCTCATTGGGATCACGGAGGTGTGGGATAGCTCATATTACTAGAGTTCTGCCTTAGGTGGATCTAGGCTCTTTAGGAAGGACAGGTTGAGTCAGCAAGCAAGTGGAATTGTCCTGTACATGACAGCAGCAAGCATGCATGGGGCTCTGCCTTGAGATGGAGTTTAAGCCAGTTTAGAGTTTACAGTTTAGGATTAGAGGCAGACCAATGAGGGCAATGTTGTGGTGGCTGTCTCATACAGGCTGTTTGAAGAGGGAAAAGTGGATGAGACCTTCTTTAGACAACTGAAAGAAGTCTACCATGTGCAGCCCATGGTCCTCAGGAAGGACTTTGTCCACCCCAATCTCCACTGGATGGACAGCACAGCAGGGACAAGCAATACAGGTAGTTTCAAGTACATCACTGATGATGTACTAGTAACTGACTGTAACTGACAACAAGTGTTTGGGGAGCTCAAGAGGGGGCCTGCTGTACTCAGAATTCTTCATTTTAGCAAGGCTTTCATCACTGTCTCCCATAGCAACTTAATTGACAAAATTATGACATACATACTAGATAACTACACAGTGAGCTGGATTTAAAACTGGCTAAACTGCTGGCCTCAAAGGTTTGGGATCAGCAGCATGAATCCTAGCAAGAGGCAGTAATCTGTGGTATAACGCAGGGGTCAACACTGGAACTAATGTACAGTCGTTAATAACTTACATGATGGGATAGAGCACACCTTACATAGTGGTAGGACAAAAGGCAGCAGGCAGTAACTGAAATACAGGGGAAAAAGCATCTAAACATATGCAAAAACTTTTTTCCACTGTGAGATTGGTTAAACACTGGACTAGGCTGCCCCGATAGGTTGTGAAGTCTCCACATTTGGAATATCTCCGCATATGAAGATATTCAACTGGCTCTAGCCGATCTTGCTTTGAGCAGCAGGGGATGGAACTAGATGATCTCCAGAGGTCCCTTCCAACCTCAACTATTCTGTAATGCTGTAAGAAGTGATGTGTTGTGGATTAACCAAATTAACCTGGGCACCTTCCGCCAAGACGCTAACTACATAAATTTAGCTTCCTGAACAAAATGTAACATGACTAAATAAATTGTTAAGCCTACTCAGACTTTGAAAACTGAAAATCTATGCAAGTTAGTCAGATTTTAGTTGCTCATCTTATTTTATAGTTTTTTTGGGAAGCACCAATGAAAAGGGTACTGAAGGAAATGCTAGGCTTCCTAGAAGTGTTTGTATCAAGCGTTCCTGATAAGGAAATCTGCACATATGGTGTGTTTGATTCGAAGGTTTGCTGCCCTTCAAATGTTGCAGTAATTTGATGGTTCAAGGAAACATCCTGTGGCTATTTTTTTCAAACTAACATCTAACTATATCCTGTAAAACCAGTCCCAACCATTGACACAAACCAGAGAACAACCTGTTAGCAAACTTCTCATAACGTGCCTTCTGAAAAAGCAGATTCTTTTGTTAAACTTTGGGGAAGTCTTTCCCAATAATTGGCACGGGCAAGCACCGCAGCTTCACTGAAAGAGGATTAATCGGCTAATAACAATTGCTTGTTAATCCTCTGGGTGGCATGAGAGAGCCAGCAGGTAAGTGAGCTTCGTGCCTGCCCCCATCCCTGCCTCATTCATGTAGTTGTGAGGATCTTGCAGTGCTGAGAAGAGTCGCCAGAGCTGGCTGAGTCGTCCAAGCTTCTGCATAGCAAGGATAAAAGTACATCCTCTGGCTCCACATGTGGAGGGGACTAAGTGCGGAGGGGTGCACAGACCAAAGGCACAGCTCAAGAGCACTGGAGGAGGAATGGACTGGGAGCACTGTGGAGAATGGACTCTGGGCCCTGGATACAGCTTAGGAGTCAGAGGAATTAGTTGCGTCATAAGTAAATGCAACAGCTAAGGGTGCCAGTTCAGCAGGGGGTATTTTAAGCTGCTCACAGCAGTTCATGAAAATGGAATAGAGGCTGTCACTTGGAAATAGTATGAATGTGGATGAGGGGTGCATAAGATGACTTGGAAATGCCATCTGCTTCTCATGCTTTGACAGTTCCTGTGACCAAAGCAGAGAGAAAGAGTAGGGAACAAAGATCCTGGCTGGTTTCCCTCCCAGATTTGCCGGCGACTTTGCCCTCCCGCTCTGTCCAAGCGTGACATTTCCTTTGTGCTCTGGCAGAGCAGTGTGTGCAGAGTAGGACAGCACAGCCTTGACCTTTGGCCAGCCAGGGCAACACCTCACCCACCCAGCATGGGCTGGCAGCTCCAGCTGCTGCTGCGAGCAGGACCCTCGGCATGAAGTGTTCCTTCTCCTAGCACAAAAATTGAAATAAGGAGTTTGCTAAGAAGAAAACCCTTGCTCTTCCTGACTGCGTTGCTCAGGGATCTCATGTACTATTCCATGATTTAGCATGGGTCAGGAGAAGCCACACATGAAAAGAAGAAAATACAGAGTAAAGATAGGGGTCCAGTGCAACTGTAGCTGTTTTCTATATTGTGCTCAAAGCATTGTAACAGGCAAAGCTGCCACCCGTACAGAGCAATGGGAAATGGGATGTGAACAGTGCAGGACAGAGGATATTGCATTCCCTTGCTGAGGGAAAAAGTACCTGCTGGGGTTACTCCCAGTCACCTCTGCTTGCCCCATAGAGCAGTATTATTCCACTAGAGTAACATTACACCTATTCGGGCTGATTGTCCTTCACTTGTTTATGACCTTAACATTAACGTCTTTCACGTCTGCGTTCAAGTTACACATTAGTAGTATGATTTTCCCTTGCCCACCGTGAATCCGCAGGGACCCAAAAGCTGCTTCTATCTCCCTGCAGATTTCTACCAGCACAAACTACAGAGCTCATCATTGTCATGATACAGATTCGGTGCCTCAGGACATGCAGTCATCTTTCTTTTTATTACACACAGGGGAGGGATCAGGGAAGAATCAGGTGGGAGGAAAGCCCCCTCCCTAGAACAAGAGAAAGTCCTATTCCCCTTATCTTAATCATAGCATCACCAAATTTCTCCAGCTAATTCCGTTGCTCTTCCTTACTGCTATGCCCAGCAGAGACAAAGTGCCTGTCATGGGGCTTTCTGGCAACAGCTGCCATCTCCTGAGATTAGACCTATCTTCATTTGGTATCTTAAATATTTCCTGGTTTTCAAAAGTTGTCTTCCTGAGTTTGGTGTTCCAAAGAATCGTGAGACACCTCTTTGGCCACCACAACTCTGTGCCAACAGAGATGTATTTTTCATGAGTTCCACTGTTTTCCTAAAACAAACTTAAACAAAATAGCCATGACCTGCTCAGAGGAGCTCTGAATTTTTGTGCAGGTAGAAGTAAGCCTAAAACAAGCAGCAAAGTAGATTTTAAAAGCTTGTACAGCAAGAGGCTGAGCAGTGACTTTATTGAGAGGATAAATATGGCTATACATAAACAGAAAGTAGTCTGTTGGCTGCTACAGATATCCAATACACTAATTAAAATTTTAGCCTTTGTTATGACCAAGACTTAAAATATCCAAATTGCATGTATGCTCTTGGGAAAAATATATGTTAGCTCTTGAATGTTATTTTAAAAGCAGTTCAGCATAAAGAAATACAGTTTTACTACATTTCTTTCTTATATTAATTATTTTTTTTTACTCATGTAATTTTGCATATGGAACAGCTGGAAAACTGCAAGCAGTGTAAACACTAGAACAAAAAAGGTTGAGATAAAAAAGGGACAATTTTTCCGGTCACAGCTAAACATTGTTATCAAATGGAAGTTAAGGAATAACTGATATCAGTATGTGAGTAATTAAAAGCCTTCTTATTAAGAAGCCTGCCGGATTGTCTCCTGCATGTGCATATAAGAACTGCAGTAGTGTTAGTAGTGCTACCTCACTAGTACTCCTATCTAATACAACACAAGCATTTGTATGATGTAAGAATGAGGAGGTGTTAATCTCTCCCTTTATTAATTCCTGATTAAATGGAGTTAAGCTTTGCAATAAGACCTGAGTTAACTCCCTGAACCTTGGGATGATGCAGAATATCAGGCCTTGATTACCCCATAGCTTTTTAAGTCAAAAAGCTAGAGAACTCCAAGTTCTGTTTCCAGGATTTGGAAACGGATTTCTTATCCATCTTTAGCACTCTTAGCATTAGCTCTTCACTGCAACTTGCTTTCTCCATCCCCTTTCTGTTCTTTTAACCACAAGAAATACTCCCCTCTTAAAATATGAATAGTTAAATAGCACACTCAAGTTAAGGATTTTAATGGAAAATGGGGATAAAAATAAGATAGGGAATTTGGGGGGTTTGCAAAATTTTCCTTAAAATAATGACTAAATTTAGAGATCTCTGTGAGTTTCTGACAAAAGGAGTCAATTAGAAGCATTCATGTGAAGCCATGACACATTTTGCATGACCTTGAATTAATTTTTGCTTGCTACTTTCAACTTAATTATGTTACACACATGATAATCCTCCTGGCATTGTTAACATCTGGATCCCCTTGTTATATCTTTTAATCCAAAAGTCTGTATATTCTTTTGGACTGCATAAGTTCCTATTCAGCTGAATTTTCATTGTTTCTGTCAATTTTCCCTTTCTCACTACAAGGAACATTTTGTTTAATTCTTACATAAATACAACATAAATATGAATTACCATTAAACTTCTGCTAGTAGTGCCTATAAAACATCAGGGGTAAGGAAATACAAGCTGCAGCTTGTTTTGTTAAGAAAGATCAGTGGATAACAACATGCAATAACATATACCTAGGAGTTACTGACCTGCTTTTTCTCTCCTCAGACTTAATACTCTGTGGCTTACCTATTCTACTATTTCACATTATGGGAAGCTGTTTCTTCCCCTAGCTTGCTTAAGATCTCTCTTATATAAACAAATTTTGCTTCCTTCTGCAATCAGAAAACCATTTTCAAATAAAACTCTGAGTGTATGAGCAACGTCTTAAATTTGAAAATATGCAGAAGTTATTTTGGACATGAGGACAGAAAAAATGCAAATAAAGCAATAAATGAAGTTAAGCAAACTAATGTTTCTCCTTAGGGAATATCACTTGAGTTATTTGCATCCCCTGGAATTAGAGTCATGACCTTTTTCTAGTAAGGCTGGGACATGCCAGCTGTTTACCTGAATGTTCCAAAATCTAACATGTTTCAAGAAGTCAGTTTTAGCAGAAACACCCTCAGTGATTGTGCTTTCTCAGTTCACACAAGAAAATGCTGTTGGAGCAGGTTGCATATAGAGATATCCAACAAAACTGGAGTTGCAAGGCCTGTTTTTTCCCGGTAAGTTGCCTTTATTCTTGGTCATAGAGTACTGTGGAAGCCACCATGCATATCAAAGAGTTGATTAAGTAACAAAGGTTTCCAGGAAGGAAAACTAATTCCAACCGTTGCTGATGTTTACACTTCATGCAATGCACCTGAACAAGTTAAACAAATGAAAAAGAAAGGGAAATAGGCAGCCCCAACATCTGAATGCAATTGCCTGGAAAACCATTGTGGTCTGTACATACCTTCACTAGTCTGAGACAGTATTCTGCCTCTGGAAGCAGTTAAATTTAGAAAAGAAAGAAAGTGCTTATTTAAATGCTAAAGCTTGTCCAAATGTTTTTAAACCATTTCTTTCAGTGCATTAAATAATGCTCAAATATCTATTGAAGTCAAGCTTCCACTGAAATAAATCAGTGCGGCCTCTGTGCAGATACGAAAGGATCCTGCTAAACTGGGCTCCTCACTGTGTCACGTGCCACTTGTGACAGCTGTGGCGCATATCTATAAAAGTAGGAAACAGCAGCTACATTAGCCAGAGAGGCAAACGGGCTCTTGTGTGCCAGTTGGCCATTTCCCAAGCTTTTGGAATGTTTGTAGTTCTTTATCATTATAATACTCACACCCTTTTTGTTCCTCTTTGTGCAGCAGGAAAGTTACCCTTCATCATCACCGGAAAAATAATGATGCTTCTCAGAAAACCTTACTGTTCCTAGAAGAGTCCAGAATTCTCTGGCCTTCTCTTTCCTCTCTGCCAGATTATACTTGCAGATTCTTACAGGAAGTCCTTTCATAATACGATTTTCACTATTAAGAGTTCATGCAGTACCACATATGCATGCTACGCAATTGGAGAGGGAGGAAGGAGCTGATTGATTTGTGCATATGCAAAGAAGTAGCCCTCTATCTTTCATAAATTGTGGTGGATGTTGCAAAATAGTTTGACGGCATCTGGACCAGCTTTTGTGAAAGACTCAAGCTCATGCCACTTAAATTCCCAAATGCTGATTGTAACCTGCAAGAATGAAGATACTTTCTTATACTTGTTCTAAATGTCAGTAGAGAAATAAGCAGCTCTAGTTTAAAGCAAAGTTCAGGATTTTGAAAAAGAACGTTCTTCTCTGTCCTAACAGAATAAAGCAATAAAGGTTTGGTGGGGTTTTTTTTACCATTTTATTAATAAACTACATTGTGTCAAGGTAGAATTGAGCTGTACCGTAACAATACTCCACAATAACCCTATCATTAAATTATCTGTTGATACCAATTAAAAAGTCTTCACTGTACTTAAATTGGGCATGCATCCATTTACCTCACTTCTTATCCATTCATAGGTGCAGATTGGATTTTTCTGGGTAGAAAAGAAACAAGAGAATCAGCTAACTTCCTGCTCTTCCTCTTTAATTATATTTGTAGAAAATATAAATAATCCATGGGTTCAAATTAATATACAAGTGTAATTCCACTCATGGTATTCAATTGCACTTCAACAAAATAGCAAAATGCGTGTCAGAAATGTTCAAATCTCATGAATATCACAGTGGCTATATATGGTACATCAGAACAATAATACTGAAACATCACAAAGCACATTGTACACTACACAGGATAGCTTTCTCTTGAATTTAATGAAGCATTAATCATAATGAAAGACAAATTAAATCACAGCTTACTGAAATTTTCCATTCTGAAAAGAGTATTAATGCCACAATGTGTCTCTGAGTTGCAGCTATCTGAGATGATACAGCATGCTCCACTGGTTGATTCTAAAAATGGTAGAAAAACGCTAAAGCTACTCTGTACTGTAATACATATATCAGTGTATGTATCAATATACCTTTGTCTAAAAGAAAATTGCTTTTAGACACAGGTACTCTGTTAACTCTCAAATGGTACTGTACTTCATTTGCAGCAACAGCAAGACTGAGGCATTGAAAAGTAACAGACCCAGAACTGCAGACTACTTGTGTGATTAAGGTCATTCACCTAAATGAGAACTGTTGGGGTTGAGGCTGGAAACTCTATCAGTACAAGACTAGAAAAATATATTTGAATTACTTGACAATAATGAATTGAGTGAGCAATCTTATCCAAACAGGAATAAGATCTCCTTTTATAAGGATTAATAATATTGCATCACTAACGACGATTTTATATTCAAAATTATTTCATGCCAGCACAAAATCTTTGGAGGGGGAGAAATCTGAAAAGTATCCATTTTATTGCCTTATCCATGCTCTGTAGGCTGTGCATATAAAGCAGACTGTCAATCGATATGAAGGAGCTGCTGAAGCAATACTGTGCCATCTCTGCTAATTTTTCCTCATCCTGTTCTAAAGTGACCATTAATAACTAATTACAGCCTGCTTTCATAAATCGGCTTTTCACTCCACCCTAATCTTTTAGCATGAGTTTGTAGTTTGGTATGGAATAAGCATCTTAAACGCCAGCCTGCAGGAATCCTAAAAAGGCAAAGAAGGGCCACCCAGAGCAGAATCTCACATGACTTGGGCCACAGTAATTAAACGGATCACTATGGATCCAAAGTGGATCCACATCTGGTACGACCTTTTCCTTTCTTTGTTCAGATGATGGGGGCATTCCTTGCTCCTACAGTCAATCCTTGCACCAAGCAGGAGGCCTGGCAGGACAGATCATCTCCTAACGGGCATGGAATCTCATCCCAAGGGTATGCAATAACTGAGTGAGGATTTGGTATCACTTCTCCCAGTCCCATTGCTGTCAACCCTC
The DNA here is from genome assembly GCA_024733675.1 of Psilopsiagon aymara. Taxonomy (NCBI): domain Eukaryota; kingdom Metazoa; phylum Chordata; class Aves; order Psittaciformes; family Psittacidae; genus Psilopsiagon; species Psilopsiagon aymara. The sequence continues at coordinate 19,372 of JANRGW010063697.1, read as the reverse complement.
TTCCACATTATTAGATGGGAACTACCACCCCTTGTATCTAGTCACATGGGCAGATGCTACACAATTGAGTAAGATAATAAATATGGATACCTGACGATTTGGTGCAGCTGGGAAGAAGGGGAGATGGGAGTAGCTGCTATACAAACCTTACAATTTCAAGAATTATGACAAATCTTGAAAATTGCCATTTTCATAATGGTAAGAACTCTGTTCTTCCATGTCTTGAGTCACTTGCTTTTGCTTTCTCCATTCTCTTCTCTGTACTTCACTGTTTTGACTGGTAGCACCATACATTTTCTTTGGACTTACAAAAGTTTCATTGTTCATTTCTGTTTCTTCAGCCAGTTCATCTTGATCAATTATGCCACATTTCTCTTCATTGAGGTTTTCAGGGTCAGCCCATTCCTGCTTCTCCCCAGAAGCAAAGACAGCATAGAATACCACTCCACTGTAATGCACTAGGGCTGCGATCAGAAAGACGTTTTGCCATTCTTCACGAGTCTGAAAGAATGGTTCAGATCTCAATGAGTTTGCAGTAAAAAAAATGTTATTCTGAGAATTAGACCACAAATTAACACATACTGAACAATGACCACTGTTTGATTCCTGATGTTACAGATAGCATAATTTATGAGAGTCAGTGTGAAGATTTTTTTCTTTTTTTATAACAATAGCTAGTTAAATAAAACTTGATTTTTTTTTTTTCTTTTTTTCTCATAGTGAAGTTTCTCTCTCAAATGTGAAATACTCATGGAATTGAAAATGCAGGGATTTCTCTAACAACTAAGTTAATCTTATTGTAGATCAGTGGTTGCTTAGGAACCCCACCAGGGTGGGATCCAGTGCATCCCACCAGGGATGCTCTGTAGAATTTTTTCTCAAGTCCTATAAGAAGCAGTATGGAGATATTACAGAGACTCAGCTGCAGATAGTATAAAATAGCATCTCCCTACATGGATAATTTGTTTATGATAACTGAGTATCATGCCACTACAATATTATAAAAATGAATGTTTAAGACAACTGAAAATAGCTGCAGAGATTGATGATGAAATGGACTTCCCAGGAAGCTTTGAAATGTCTTAACTCTTGCATTACCTAAACCTTTTCGTAGAAAACATGGAGAAATATTACCTTATGTTTTGTCATTGCACCAACAATGAGCGGGCACACCATTCCTGACAGTGTCCCCACACCATTGGAAATTCCCATCAGAATGCTCGCGTAACGTGGTGCAATGTCCAAGTGATTCACATTGAATCCTACAGCAAATGAGAGACAATGGTCAACTACACAGCATTGTGCCAGCTGGCCAACAGGTCTTCCTACAGCCATTCTGGCTGAAGAAGCCTGAAAAGGTGGGAAACCCCCTACTTTATATATCAGAAAGAAGGGTAGTATTTTCTTGGTGTTAAAGATATGTTGCAAATCTTTATTCTTTTCTAAAACCCCCTTTTCCCCCACCTTTAGGGATCATGTAGTTTGTTCTGGACTCATTTAAAGTATCTGTACACTCAGGAAATATTTTTAATTAAGGAATGAAGGCCTCATGTTAGTCAAATGTCTGATACCTTTTTATTTAGGTAATAGTGGTTCTTAAGACATGTTTTCCGATATTTGAAATAGAAGTTTAACAACAGATAAGAAAAACAGACTATAGACCAGTAGGAAAAATAATTACTCTTATTTTAGTGTATGTAAAATCCAGTCTATTCTGGGTATATATTTTGTTAAGAAATAGATTAAAAAAGAGGAAAAATCAGCACAGATAAATTATCATGCTTTAGGTAATGAAAATTAGCTGTATGAGCTATGGATGATCACAATAAAGGATGATGAATTCCAAGTGCTTGCAATTGAATACAGTAAAGAGTTGACTGCTGGGAAAATCCTGCAATAAAAATTGATTGAGAGAAATGGCCTGCTATGCAAGCGTCTCTTAACTGAGTAGCAAAACTGCTGTCCATCTGGATACCCTGAAACAACTGCAGACCAGCAGTTTTGTTGCTGGTCAGTTTTGTTCAATAGATCCATCTTCTTGGCAGTATGCCTTCCATCTTCATAACAAAACAGGATTTTGTAATAATGGTGGTACTGTTGGAGCTAAAAAAATCAGTCTGAACTGATGAGACTCATGAAAGAGTTAAAATCAGCTGGTTTAGTGAAAAGCTGGTTGTGGGACACAACAGAGAAAGGACTGACCTAAAAAGCAGAAACTGGCAGCTAGGGCTGGGAGCTGGGTTGCAACTGATAGCCTTTGAGCAACTATTAGTTTCAGAGTAAGTTGCCTTCTTTATCCTTTTTGGGATATTGTTTATGCAAGAAGAAAAAGTAGCTGACGTTGTAAAAATACATTAAAAAATAACAGTTCAAAGCTGATGCAAGCTGGAATCAATAAAGCACAGCTTCTTTCAAAGCTTCATGTCCCATGTGCAACACGTTTCATAGATACTCAAGAAAATTATTTCTGATATGGAAAGAAATAGGGAATACCTCATAAACAGCTACATTAAGAGCAAACAGAATAATGGAACTTATGACAATAACAACAGTGAGGATAACCACATCACTCTTATCACTAATAGTGAAACCAAGAATAAGATAAACACTTACCTGAAATTGCAAATCCACTGAAGCCCACTGCTAACACCAGAAAGGAAATAGCCACACCTTTTGTATGAGAATAACCAACCACCAAAAGCAAGGTTGCTTCCATCCCAAAGCCTTCAAATGAAACACATGGGAATGAATTCTATTTCAAGTACTATTGGTCATGGATGTATTAATTAGGTCTCGCCAGAATAGCAACTTAAAGTGTTTGCTATCATACAGTTGTTCTTGAACATACTTGGATGCTTTGTGGATTTGCAGAAAAAAGGTGAATATTTATTGTTTGAGAATATGCTTTTTTCTCCCCATTGCTGTGTAAAAGACCCAAGCCTTTGGTACAATGAACTCATTGAGCAGGACAGGGAAACAATGAGAAAATAAGTCTGTGCAAAGCACTGAAAAATTCACAAACACATGAACATGACAGGGAAAGGAGTAAAATACTTCTTGCCTCCAATTTCCCATGGTTATAGCAATGTGAGGTTTTCTTGATAAATAGAACAGAAGAGCATTTTACATAAAGGCATGCCATCAATGCAATAGGACATCCCTGAGCATGACAGGGAATTTCCAATCTCTGCCATTACTGTGAATTAACATTTTTCAATGTATAACTTTACAATCCTTCTGGGGCTTTTTTTGTTTTAGTTTTGGTAGTTTTTTCCTTTTTTAATTTTTAACACTTTTAATGACATTGCAAATACACTGAATTGGAGAATCCTTTGTGCAGATGCCTAGCCAAGCTGCATGGCATCTCTGAAGGCAGGCATCTATATTTCAGGCAGCCTGTGCCATCCATAAATACTGTAAGCCAGGAAGTATCTGTGGAGAAAGACTCCACAGGCTATCAGGATTGATTATTTTTTCTAATGTAGTATCTTCCCTATACGTAGATATCAGTGATTTTTCAGTTCAGTGACTCTGAACTGAAAACTAATTACTTTGTGCTGAGTAAAAATTAGTCTGTCCAGCCCTTGCCCTTTTCTTTTTTATCTGCTCCTAGCAGCCTAAACTTGTCAGTGGGTTCTGCTGGAAGTAGCATTTGGGAGCGTGGCCAATTATTGCAAGACTGTATCCACTAGGAAAGGATCGCTCTAGGACTGTGGTTTGGGGTTATCTTTGTGCAAGTTTGCAAGATGAGGCCTATTTCGTCATACTACTCTTCTGAGCCAGTCCCTATTGTCCTTTTAATTATTAACCAGGCTTCTTGCCTCCTCCCTTTTTAAAACCATGCTCATATGGGTAAGGGTTTACACCATGAGGACATCTAACATCAGTTCTCCATTAAAAGCGTCAGATTAACCAGCCGCAAATGCAATCTAGAGTAATTTATCTCTTGTTACAATTAAACATGGACAAAACTATGTTATTTGTATCAACTGCAGCACACCAGTGAAATATTGTATTTTCAGAATCCAACAGTACCTCCACAATTCATGACCTTCCTTACAGTGGTAGTAGTTAAAATCCTCCTGCTGCGTAGGAAGTCAGCTAGCTGCCCTCCAATGGGTACAATGATTGTCATGACCATGTGAGGAACTGCCGACAAAAGGCCAACCTGCAATTAAATAAATAAGCACTCGTCCTCCTTCAGTATTTAGAGGGAAGAGAACAGGAACCATTCCCATTCTTCACATCTTCTTTTTTTCCCCCACCAGATAATATTTTATCCTGGTTCCTTCTGTGCAAAGATTGCAGACAGGTCAAACAGGATCTACAACCAAGACCTGGGTGACCTTAAGCTATCATTGTTCCCTCTTTAGGGATTTCTAGAAGCTTGAGAGGCTCCAGCATATTCTCATCCAGGTCATAGCAGCTTTTCTCCTAGGTCTTCCCAGTAATGGCACAATGTGAGCCATGACATGACCAGAAGCTAACAACCTCACAAGCCCTGGTGCACCATCCCTACTGGATCTTGTGAGGTGGGTCTCAGGAAGATGCTGCACCTGGGATATGAAGCCCACAGGATCCTCTTCATGGTGCCATATGCTGCACAGTCACTATCCCTGACAGACATGGTCAGAAATTGGGTTGTTTGTTCATTGCTGGGGTCACGCAGTGCCTTGCCCAAAAGGGGCAGTCAGTGACTTGACCCTGTCAAAATGCTGGATCTGTGGAGAGCATCCCTCAGCTGCCCAGTGCCTAAAGCACCAGTGAAGTGGAAAATGCTTGGGCACCTTCCTTTATTTTTGGGGGGTAGGTAGGTGTTCCTTTCTGAACTGAATTGATGCTCTGATGGAACTTTCCATTTCTCCAATGACCAGCAAACAAGCCTAAAATCCTGCTCTAATTTAGCTGGTTAAAACAGATTCTCAAATCTGGGTGATGTAAGGAATACTCCTTATGAGACAGAGGGAGAAGCCAGAGCGCAAGTGAGAATATCACCTTGGAAATATCATGCAATCACCCTGCTCTTACACGATTACACTAAAAGTTGCCTAGAAGACTGTTAATATTAACTTGTATTGTAGACATCACAAAGCCTGGTCTTATGTGTCCTGATAATGGAGTGCTTTATCTTGGTTTTCATTTGCTTTTATATATTTTTTTTATTCATGTTCTTAAAGGGCTCCTTTCTGAATAGCAAGTTTATTCCTGTTACCTGCCTCTGTGCAAAGGAAGGAAGCACCTGCACATTATATATGGACTGAAGAACATAAGAATAAAACCTGACGTAATAGAATTTCACAAATTATTAAGTAAGCATATATATAAAGTTGTGCATGTATCTTTAATTTTGTGGGATTAAAGCTGACAAATTGATGCTTATCTTCTAATTTTCACAGGATCACAGGATAGTTGAGGTTGGCAGAAGCCTCAGGAGGTCATTTTCTTCAATCCTGCTCAAGCAGGATCACCTACAGCAGGTTGCCCAGGACAGTGTCCAGATAGCTTCTGAATGTCCCCAAGGATAGAGATTCCACAGTTGCCTCTGAGCAATCTGTGCAACTGCTTGGTCACCCACAGAGTAAAAAAGTGTTTTGTGTCATCTGCAGACTTGCTAAGGGTACACTCCTCCCAATCATCTAGATCGCTAATGAAGATGTCAAACAGGATCAGACCCATTATGAGCTCTAGGGTACATGCACCACTAGTTAGGGGCCTCCAACAAGACTTCCTGTTATTGATCTCCACCCTCAGGGCCCAGGCATTCAGTCAGTTTCCAATCTTCATTGTCTGCTCAAACACCCCATCCATCAACAGCTTGTCTATGAGGATCTTAAGGGTGACAGGATCAAAGGCCTTACTGAAGTCTAGGTAGACAATATACACTGTTATACCTTCCTCTACCAGGCAAGCCACATCATCATAAAAGTTTACCAAGTTGGCCAAGCATGACTTTGCCTTGGTGAATTTTCTGCCAAAAGGTTATTGCTTTCTCTGTTACCTCTGGTATTTATCCCAGATATGTCAAACTACTATTTTGCAGAATTTTAGTGATCAGCACATTATCCTCTAGAAGCTTTTATTTGAAGTAGTAATTTAGTGAGAAGTTTGAGTTCATTTTCTAGGATGTGCAACCTACTTACACTGACAGTCAGTTTTACAGTAGTTTTTAATTAGTGAGATACACAGAGGTGAAACTGTAACATTAATGAAAGGCAGTTCAGAATACACAAAACTGATTTGTCTTAATACCCCTGTTCTTCATCTCCATGCAGTGCTTGGCCACTCAGTGTCATTGCTACCACACCAGCGCTACAGAACCCGTGCACAGATGCACAGGACTTGAGACCACACAGGCAGCAATGTTGTTTGTTATCAGTTAAGGGATTACACTTGTTTGAAAATTACTTACAACATAGCAAGTAGATTTTTTTAATAGAAAGGAATGTCAGGAAAGCTTTTCTGGAACAATCGTTCGTATTCTAAAGAGCGAGGCTAACTGCTTACTTCAATGAAGTGGCAGAGGCAGGGAATATAAATCTATAAAAAAGTTGTCAACGAAAAGTAATGAGAAAGAAAATAAAAAGAGGATAAAAATTACCTGACATGCAATGCTGAATGTCCATCAACAAACAAAATGTGCATTTCTATTTGCTTACTTGGTGGTTTTCATGATATGTGGGAGTTTTAAACAACTCTTTTCCCAAAAACTTCTTAATTCTTTCCTTTTTCTAATGATTTGATGTTAGGAATCTTTTATTTCTATCAGATCACCAGAAGTGTGTCATCCCAACTACTGGGAATAATCTACTGTAATGATTCCAGGGAGATCAGAAGTGCCTCAGGCATCCTGCATGTCCTAGGGCGAGGTCTGAAGGTCAGTGATTCATCTCAAACATTTACCTTGCTTATTGCAAATCCAAAGACTTCTTCAAAGTAAGCAGGCTGACTTATAAGGAGCAAATAGAAGGTCCAGCTTCTGCAAAAGTTCGCCACAATGATTGCATAAACTGGCATTGAAGTGAAAAATCTCTTCCATGGAGTACTAAATTTCTAGGGGGAAAAAACAGAAAATTGAGTAGGCAGAGGCAGAATAAAGAACCAGTATCTTTTAGTATCCAGAATATCCAGTACATTGCATCTGATTTACATTGCAAATCATTTACAATGCAAGTAAAAAATCAGTGGCAAACCCTGGGTAGAGAATCTTTCTTTGAACAGTTAGGATTTCTTAAGATGGCCACTGTACTACTATTGCTCTGATTACTGAAATTACACAAAGTCTTCCAGAATCAAGCTATTGGGATAACAGGATCCATAATAGATTCAAAGAAAACTAGAGAAAATCTTGTGCCTTCCCCATTTTTAGACATGATGCAGTTTGAGATATTCCACTGAGAGGACTGAGATAAAAGGGTTACCCAAGTCAAGAAACATGCAGTAGCACAGCAACAAGCAGCTACCTGCTGCAACCTAATTAGATTCATGCAGCAAAGAAAGTCTGTGGTAGATGATCAAATATCTATAACTTCCTTTTGGCATTTCCAGTTTCTATTTATGCTTCAATACTTCATACAACAGGAACAAAGAGCACTTCACAGCCCTATTCACTTACAGTAGAGTCCAAATCAGAAGCTGCAATATGTAACTATGTCAATAAACATTGACATTGCCCTTTTTTAATAAAATAGCAGTTATATTCTACAGGCTACTGTATGCCTTGCAGTTAGGTGTGAACGCATGATGGTGTGCTCTGCAGCAAACCCACTGTACAACAAGGGAAAACCATGACCTGGAACAAGTATGTGTGTCTCCAGCCAAGACCTGAATAACTTCAGCCAAATTTGAGGAGCATCCAGAAGGAGAGTCTGGTGTTTTACACTCTCAGCAAGGCTATTACCCAAACTATGTAGAGAAAAGAGTTTGGAGTTATTTTGTTCCAGAATGTTGAAGAGTAAAAGCCAAGAAGAAACAGTTTATGAAGAAGCAGCTTTGGTTTTCACCACTAGCTTAAGTAAGTTACCCAAGGAAATTGAGAGAAGTTTGATGAGAAAATAAGTTTTCTCTCTAAGTTTCCAGGATTTTTCAGGATCCTCTTAGAGAGAGGATGAGACTTAAAACAAGGAGTTGAGCTGCTGTGAATGTTAACAGGGTAGAAATCCCATCCTTAAGTTTTCAGAATTGCAGTCATCCTTAATAAGGGCTCAAAAGACAGCTGGATAATTTAACATCTGCAACCAGTTTCTTATTTAGCTATTCCCTTTAATATTTTTTCAATCATGTGTAACAATTCCTCAAGAGCAGGAGACCAGAGTGTGTGGCTCCCCCTCTCTCCCCACTCCCTTCCCTAGATTAGGGAGGCCCTATATGCCAAGAGCTGAAACAGCACTGCATGTTTTGCTTGTTGCTGAACTCATCCTGTCCACCTATGTGACCCTGATTTTTGATTTTCATAAAAGAAAAAGCCCCTAAACGTCAACAGAAAATAGTTGCACTGCTTTTATGCAGCTAATAGTATACACCCCCTCATATCTTATCTTGTACAGATTGTAACCAGAAATGCCCTTTTTACTTACACTTGCACTAGCTATGCTGGCTCCCTCTCCAATGCTTGTTTCTATATATATCTTTTCTTCACTGGATATCGTTGGATGTGCAGCAGGGCTCTCATAGGCATGAAGCAGCCAGAACATGTACCAAACAATCCCAAACATACCTGCAGAGGCAGGAAAAGCAAAGTTTGGTTTTTAAAAGGCAATAAAGCAGCCTTTCAGTATCTGCAGGCAGTTAAACCAAATCTGCACAAAAATTATGCCCGGAAAAGTAAGAAAATATGATAACCAATTCTGTGTATTGTGTGACTGTTTACAAAGTATTTGAGCATTTTGTCACTTGTATTACATGATATGCATGGAGCAGAGAAAATGCAGGAAAGCTCTATGTGGGGCCTAAGGAAGGAAAAAAGCAGAGCAGTCATAACATGGTCGCAATGTGTGTGAAGGGACTTCACAGGCGGATTGCGACGGCAAAATCTTATGATGTGTCCTGTGCCTCCAAAGAAAACACAGAAAACCCGTCTTAACTGGGCTACTGATGAGCAAGGCTGGGTTTGAGACAGCTCTGCCAGATACCATGAGTGGAAGCATGAGGCACCCCAGATCATTCATGAGGCTGTATCCATGTGATGGGACCACTTTGTAAAGGTGGCATTCCTTTACTGAGGGTGGGCAGCAAGGGACAGATTTCTTAGGGTGGAAGGTTTCAGAGGCATTTGGCTCCACATCAGCAGTGTATGCTGTCGCATTCACTGCTGGTGTGCACTCTGGGACACAAGTCACCTAAGTGTTTGTGTTACAGAGCAACCTTTGCAACCACATCCAACCCTGTCACTGGGTGATCAGAGGCTTTAGCCTGGTCATTATCATATTTAAATATTTTATAGCAGACGATTACAAAATAAAGCTTTCAGAAGCTGCAATAAGTAGGGATTGATTTGGAATACCCAATTTCAACCTCTTTCACCAAAACAACTTTGATCCATACTTGTTCTACAGGTTTAGCAAAATGGCTGGCAGTTTCAGTCTAGTCACAGAGATCCTTCATGTTAAATAACTCACCATATATGTAAAAGACTGATGACCATCCTATATACTGTACCAGCACACCTGCCAGTGGCATGGCAACCACTGCACCTGCATAAGATCCTGAGGAGAAAAAGGATTAATATAATGTGAGCTGTGATAGGCACACCCATCTTCAAGTGCAGATGATCTGGAGAGGTGCTCATGGGGCAGAACTGGAGGGACACGTCTGGCTGGTGCCATCATGACTTCTTGTGAACATGAACATGGGGAATGGGATGGAAGATCCACAGTTTTGCTTGGGGTGGTGGGAAGGACGAGCCTTCAGTGGTATAGGATCACCAGTCTCATTTTGCAGTTAGAGGAGCTGTGCCCTGTAGATAAATGGGATTTGAAAATCCAAGACTGATGGTAAACCACTCTGCAGGCATAAGCTGTATTTATGCACTTAAGTGGGGAAACCCATCTATCCCCGTGGCACATGAGGTGATCTCTGGAGAACTTAATGGTTCAAGTTTCAGAAGCCACCTTGGTATCCAAGAATCCTGATGGTCGCAGATAGACTGGAAGGCTCTCCTCATGGCTCTAGCACCATGACCCCACAAATGGTGTTAGCAGAGGGGGTGTTCAGACCAACCCTGAGTCCGCTAAACCATGTTTAGTTCATATCAGTAGCAGGAATGAACAGCTGGAATAAATAGGCTAAAGTTGACAAGGGGAAAAAAGGATAAAAAAGTGGCCTATGCAGAGTTTTTTAATTGGGAAATACATAATACTGGTGAAATACATTTCTGAGTGACTTGTAGAAAGAAATGAGTACTTAAGTGCTTGGGAAGGAATTTCCATGAAGACCCTAGGGAGAATTCATGCAATCTGGTTATTTGGTTTCAGTGTAAGATGGTGCCAATGGCTTCACATGTGAGAAGTTTTGTTTTAAATTATTCTAGGAAATGAGATACTTGTGTTTTGGAGAGTATTACATACTTTAATAACGAACATTTGTCAACACTCATTAGCAAATACTTCTCTGCAATGGTTCACAGTGACCTTTCTCCTTCCTCTTTGTGGAACTCATTTTTCCTACAGCAGTAGCAAAGCCCCAGAGAAATACAGTCAGAGAAACCAGGAACCTGATTATCATGGCATTTGCTAACTTTTCCTTTGTTCCTGTGCTCCTTTCAAGTACAAGAATTGGTCATCTGTAGCCACTGAAAAGGGTCCTGAGCTGTGGTATCTTTCTCTACCAGGTGCCAGGATTTCAAGGAGAGAGCATGGAGGGTGGACAGGCTTCTCCGCCGGTCTGTTCTCAAAATGGAAACACCTAAATAATCACTAAATCCTGGGGTCATCTGCAGTACAAATGAAATTCCCATAATACACAAACCTGGTGGGGTTTTTATTCCTCTCCTTTTTTCCTTCCTCTTGTATTTTGGTGCTGTTATTTTCCCTAGCCTTTTAGTTTAATATCATTTGGACAGAACACCTTTTCCTGTGACTTAAATTTCTATTGAGTATTTTCTCTTACAGGCATTCATCTTCAGCTGACTTTACCTTATCACCTGTATTTATTCTCAATGTTTTCTCTTCCACCTTTCCACACTGCTTGCTCTTCAAAGTCCTGCTATTTCTGATTTCCCTTCAGCACTATTAGACATCCACTCACTGTTCCAATTTCCCAGCTGCAAGGGAAAGGGCAAACCAAATATGGGTGGTGAGAGTGTCTTAGAGGATGGGAAATGACAGACTGAAGTAATGAACAGTGCCTTTCCCTTCATTCCCAACTTGAAATTCCTACCCTCTACTCTGCATATCTGGATTTTCTAGAGTAAAAAAGCAGAGGGAGTACATTTGAATTATGCCTTACCTTGGTTATGTTTAGCCATCTACCCAAACCCAGCCTGGAGCTGGGAAGGAAATACTAACATTTTTCCCCTGGAATTACTGAGTGACCTGTAGCCAGGTCTGCTACCTGGATGGATGCCTGGATGGAATTAAAAGTAGAAAAAAATTATTTTTTTTTTTTCTTTCCTTTTCATTAGTGTGGCTGGAAGCAAAAAAGATGGTATTTTCCTTCAGGAAAAAGGTATAAAACCTCAGTATTTTTCCTGCTCCTTGCTTCATAAGAAGTTTTAAGGCTCTTGCCAGATGCTAGAAACATGCCAAAGGGAAGGAGAGGGTTGGATTTCTCCCTTATTTCCACTGGGTTCCTCTCCCCAGAGTGTTCTGAAATTCCCCACAAGCCATCTTCCAGAAGGCCAGCTGTCAGTGTTGGAAAGGGACCCAGAAAAGAGAGCAAATTACAAGCCTGATCATAATTCAAAACAGTGAAGCAGAACAGCTAATGGCAAGAAGTTACATCACCTTCACTGCAGTATACTGAGCAGCCAGGCTACCGCACTCAAGCCCTTTTAAGGTGTTTTTTATAATGTGTGCTTGTTTAGGTGGGCCAGTTAAATATGTATAGTCAATTGAATACCTAAGGATGGAGTAAATGGAAAAAAACAAAAGAAGTGTATAATTTCTCTCATGTGACACCTCTGTCCCCATTTATTTTACTATGAGAGTAGTTCTGATGGTTGGCTTTAAATGACAAAATGAGGACATATTAATCAAAAAGACTCCCAGGCTCTTGGCCTCAGAGTACAAACCAAATGCAGCAAAGGGCAGAGTCTTTGCACTTCTCTTTTAAATAATGAAGTGTATAAAATATATCTAACAAGAACATGCGCTGACACAAAGCATACAAGCCTATCAACTTACCACAGAATGATGTGGTGGCCAACCTGCTTCTCTCCAGAGGAGGAGCCCACTTACTCCACATCCCATGGCAGGCTGGGTAGGTGACGCCCTGGCAGACATTTCACACATCATATGATTTGCTTTCACTGCATTCCTACTTCAAGCTGATACTGTCCAACCTGTCTGGCTGTTTGCCCCCATGGAATGATGTAGGAAGGGTTAGGTAAGCCTGGAAGAGCTCTATTGTTTGGGTATGAAGATGTCAAACAAATTTGGCTAATCATTTAAACAGTAATGTGTTCTGAGGTAAAAATGCTGCTTAGGACATGCAGTGGCGGGCACAAACAATCTAAAATAGCTCAAACTGCAGCAGTGGGAACCTAAACTTTTTATTTCCTTTTAAGGCAACTTGTAAATCATTATGATTTAAAGATGTTCATGTGAAAATAAGTAAGTAAAACTGTAGAAAAGGTAAAACTGTAGAAAAGGTAAAACTGTAGAAAAAGTAAAACATGACCAAAAGACTACAACTTTTAGAGCCAAATCCCCAAAACCACATGATGTATGAAAAGATCTAAACAGTGACTGCTCCTACCTCCACTAGACCTTGCAGAATCCTTACAAACATCACACAGCCATAATGCACTCTTGCTGCAGAAGGGATGAACATGTTCAGTGTAGATGTTAGGAAGATAGCTGCTCCAAACACCCTATGGAAAAAAGTAACATAAAAGGGAATATAATTACTGTCCTCTTTTGGAGAAGTAACGCTGTTCCCAAGTACAGTCTCAAAGACAATCTCACCTACTTCCAGCTCATCAAACCAAATACTTGTAAAGTCCCTTTATTGGCAAAAGGGGATAAATCCTTATATGGTAAACACATTTTCTTCTCCAAATGGAACAGATGTTTCATACTGAAAAAAAGGTGCTATATTTTAATTTGTATCAGAGGAATAGATACAGGTGTTGGTACCGAAGGCTAAACTGTTTATGTGAGTCCTAACCTGAGAGAAGCATTCCTATTCTGGGAAGTACTTAAATCCAGTTATATAAGTCATAGATTCATAGAATAGTTAGGGTTGGAAAGGACCTTAAGATCATCTAGTTCCAACCCCCCTGCCATGGGCAGGGACACCTCACACTAAACCTTGTCATCCAAGGCTCTGTCCAACCTGGCCCTGAGCACTGCCAGCAATGGAGCATTTACAACTTCCCTGGGCAAACCATTCCAGTGCCTCACCACCCTTACACCCCTCTCAAAAAAAAAAAAAAACTAGCTTTTCTCAGCTTCACCCCAGTTCATTGATGTCTTTTTGCAGGGGAAGCCCAAAACTGGCCATGTTACCTTCAGTGCTCAAGTACATGTAATAAAGTTTAAATCAGGTAAAGTCCAGTTTAAGTGCCTCTCACATGGGAGTGTGTGGGTTAGTTCCATTTGCTGCTGCTAGAATGTATAATAGGGCTGGTGAAGATCAAGTACTTTCCAACAACAACCTTCTAAATAACAGCTACAAGTGTCATTTGTGACTATGACATAGAAGGGGTATTTCTACAATACAACTTCAGTGAAAAACATGACGTAAGCATTTCCTTACCCTGCTTGGCAAGGGTACTTGCTGCAGCTAGGCACAAGTCAGTAAAAGCTCTAAATGCACATGGAGCCAAGTGCCCTTGGGAAATCAGTTGTAGCCTCCCAAATGTTAGCACCCATTAGAGAAGCAGTCAGCAGAAACTTGTATAGTGGTAAATAACAATATACAGAATCCTGTATAGTGGATCCAAGCAGCATCCCTGAAAGCCCAAACCATTCAGAGGCCCTGGGATAGCACTTGAAGCTGTGTCTGACTCACTCACTGAAGTCTGTGGGAGCTTTTCCCAGCATGGATATGGGATTTCTAATGTTAAATTAAAGAGTGGCGCACATTTATCACCCTGTGTCAATAATAAACAACAGCGGCACTAGACAGGAAAAACAGCTGGGCTAAAGAGCAGTCATTTCAGTATGACATGGGCTGAAGGTTTGCCAGGCACTGAGGCTGCAGTGTAAGTGAAAGGCATCCCTGGGTGCCCAGCTCATAAAAGGTCATCTAGGACCTCATTTGAAAACTGAGGCTTCTGCACCATGAAAAAAAAACTGCTAAAAAACAAGAAAAAGACTAGGAACAACCAGCTGGAGCAATCATTGAAATTACTACCATTAGTAGGAATGAGCGGTTCTTGATTGATCAGCTTTCGTACATCTTCGCATCTGGCTGACTGATGCCTCAGGTTTTCTTGTTCTGTTCAACGAATAGGGTTCAATAGCTGTGTCATGCACTCTGCACTCTCTGAATATCAAAATTTCATTTTTCCAGCATCTGTGGAAACTGATATACATGAGGATCCCCTCTAAGAACTTGTAACAGCACTGAAAAATATCAGAACTAGCAGCAGGTGTTCTCCACAATTGGTTCTCTGCCAAGCACCATTTAAATTGCATGGATTACTATTGATCCTCAGTAGTTTACTGTTTTTTCCTTGTTGTCTGCAATTCAAAGCAACAATTTCTGGCTCCCAGTGGACTACCTTTATGTGAGAGATCTTTCGTTCTCTATATGGAAAGTTTCTGCAGTTGGTGGCCCTGGGGACCACAGCACTTAGAATATTTGAGGTCAGCCCAAAGCTGCCCTATCTTGCTGCAAGTTTCAAGGTGACACCCTGATAACAAAGCAGCTTCTTTGTTGACAGCCCTCAAGTCCTGGCTACACTGACCTTAACTAGAAGCATGTTGCTCTTTCTGGGCCATAATTCATGTTTCTTTTCCAAACTACACAAAATCAGTGAAGTTTAACAAGCTCTGAATTGTTATGTTATGTCTGTGGCATTTCAGAAAGACACATTAAGCTTCATCCTGATATATGACTGGTATTAGACAAATACTTGATCAGAAATCATATGAACTGGACAACAGCAGTACTTCTTTTCCTTTTGATTTGTCTGCCAAAGACATACACAAATCTTACTATTCATAGCTGTTTATCATGCTCCACTTCAAAATATTTATAAACTTTTAAAATCCTTTTTGCCATTTTTTTTCTTCTTTTCACATTTTTTTTTTAAATAAGAATTCCAATTCTTCACATTTCAGTCTCTTTTTGAAAACTTATTCACAGGAAATATACATCACTGCATTTTTTTGAATCTGGTTCATCATTCACAGTAGGATTAATGATAGCATTATAACATGAAGAATCTCCAGCTGAAGATCAACACTGTTTTATCTAAGTTCGCTACACCTGTTGACAAAAGCAACAGTCCATGCTTAGACACCTCATAATCTGCATGACAAGAAGGCACTCAACAAATGAGCACAAAAGCAAAGAGGCTGGGTAGACTGGCAGAGAGAAGTGACAAAGGAGCAGATTTATACAGAAAGCAGTCTGAAAATCTGGGCAAGAATGAAAAGCCTATGGTCATATCTTGACATTTGGGAGTCTTCTTTCAAAGCCAAGTAAGCATTTCTCTGAGAAATAAGTATTACTTAGCTCTCTATTATGATCAGTGAAGAAAAGAATTTTGCACCTTGCTTCCTTTCCAATAGAAATATCAGGTCTATTATCGTAAAGCCATTGACAGTCTCAGGGGACTACAGTAAATTATGTAAATTAATGAGCACATAAAAGAATAAGCCATAAGAAAAAGAATGTGCTTAGTTATCCAAACAGCTAGCTCTGAAGACTGTTTCCAACCTCTAGTGCCAACTATTAATATACCTGCGTTTCAAATGCATCATTTATACTGGGTTAGAATCAGTCACCCTTCGGCATCTGTTTAAGAGATTGAATAATATTTCCACAAAGAGGCAGCATCTTTTCAGAAGTTCACTACCGTTTATCCCAAAGAAGTTGGTCCCCACCATGACTAAATATATCCCATCTCTTTTCAATTCATTTGTGTATTTTTCTCACAACTGTGATCTCCAGCCTGCTGCCATTTTGGGATCAAAACACCCTTCTTCAGTGATGGACTCCTCTGCCCAGCAGGGTGCTATTACTGAAAACCATTATCAGGACATGCTTTATGCTTCATGTGTCTTTGTCACCACCAGACAATGATGAAATTACATGTAGATGCATGTTTGAAGACAAGCAGCAAGTTAAAGTGTTAGTGTCACTTAATGGTTCTTGAGCTTCTTTTGGTGGAATGCAGACCTACAGAAATGTAGACGAGTGCACGAAGTAAATTACGCAGTGTTAGATCATTTTGGTGCAGAACCATACAGCTCTCAATATTTTCAGAGTGCAGCTGGAATAGAAGAAAGCATTTGTCCTTCTAGGGCTGGTGGGTTCACAAATTGGTCCCAGATCTTCTGTTTTCCTGCCCTGTGTCTTGGCAGCAAGTAACCCCTCTGAAACAGAAACTCTCACCACCAGTGGATCTGCCCAAGCTGAAATCGGTTGGATAAACAAGGAATGAAGGAGAAAAACAGAGTTAGCCAGACATGGGAATCCTATTACTTCAAACAGAAATACTCTTTGAGCTCAGCTTTTGGGTTATTGCTGCTCCTCAGACAATTCTACTCCTTAACCCAGTCAAATCCATTACGTGATTTTGTAGTACAGCATTAAATAGAGTCTGAAAGTCAACATGTACTTAAGGAAGTAGTTCACTGACAGAATACACTGAATTACCATGTAAACATGATTGATTTTACCGTTTGCAAGAAAAGCAAGGAATCAAAATCTGAACTAATTATATGCTGAATTATTCAGCCAGCAGTGTGCACATCTGTGTTTTGGGGCCTTTCTGCTGCAAAACTGGTGGCAAGACTAGAAAGGCTGGGGAAATGATTAAGCTTTGCTCATTTGGGTTATTCAGCAGATGGAAAGACACTCTGCTTAGGCATTTTTGTGTGGTAGAGGAACGAATAATTGAGAATGCCAGTAGTGTTGAAGAAGCAGTGCAGACTGAGCTCTGAGTAACTTTTGATTACAGACAGAGGGTAGTTGTGCCTGAACTTCTGGACAATTCTATGGGATTACTCTGTCTTGAAGTCATTTCCATAAGGGCAAATGGGTACAAAGAATGTCCAGACAGTCTTGTAACTACTATAGATCTCTGGAGAATGAAGAGAGCAAAACATTTTTATTTGTGGCAAAACAATATGTAACTTGCCTTAAAGACCTTTTCCAGTTTCAAAAGTGTTCATAAGTAAGCCATGTCTTGTTTGCAGAGAATGAAATGAGTAGCATCAGCCTTTTTACCTGAAGATCCTAAATGCTCTTAACATGCATATCTCATGAGCTCATTAGCAAAAAGTTGTCTTCATGCAATCTCCCTCTCTCTTGTGATCACGTTCCAATTCTGAACACTTCTTGATGTAAAACCCAAAAACCAAAGTTAACTTTGGCCAAATTCACTCCTTTTCTTACTCTCACTTTCAAAAGCAGTTAAATTAACAAGAAAAAAATCAGCCCACAAACACAATGAGCATAGAAGAAATATGTATAGGTGCTCAGAGTTTATCAAACAGAAACCATGAGGCTCTATTACAAGTTCTCGGCAATCCTAATTACAGTCAATACTGTATCCAGCCATGGTAAGGACATCTATGTGCATGAGAGTGGATTTCTGTATTCAGAACATAAATAGTTCTAGAATTCCTACATGCTCACCCTTAGGAATTTTTCAAGGGGAAAGGTCAAATTTTGTTGGAAAATTCTTCTATCTTGAGCTAAAAAGCACAAAGGTAACTTCTGACAGACAAATGCTATAATCATTGACTGAGGCATTATGTGTGATTTTCCTAGCACGCTCCATAAAGCATTATTGTTTAGAAAAGAAACGTATAAATGTTTGAGATGAACAAGCTAAATTGGGAGAAACAGCAATAGACCAATAATAGAAATCTATTCCCATTTTTGGTTGGAGACATAAATACTTAACACTCAGTTTCAGATGTGTATTCCTGAAACACATTAATTCTCTATTCTGGTAATCATCATTTAAGCTGTGTAAAAGAACCATTAGGCTGTAAACCTTAATTCTTTTAATTATGGCTTTCTTACCTGTTAGCAGCCAACTTGTTTGAGATAAACCCTCCTGGAATTTGTGTCACAATGTAACCCCAGAAAAAAGAGCCATGAATGAGTCCCACAGTCTCTGGATCCCAATTGAATTGGGCTTTCTGTAAAGGAAACAAACAAGATGCTGTAAGATGAAGCATACACCTTGTAAGATAACCACTGATAGAAAGTCACACAGAAGTCACTCTATTGTCCAAATCAAGGCTGCCTCTTTATGCTGGCTGGTTGGTGTTGCTGAGCCTGAAACCTACCAGTTACAGGATGTGAGATTCCCTTGTGAGATTACTACTTTTGCTCTTAGCTTTCAGTCAGGTGGATAAGAAAGGGAAAGGTTTAATCCAGAAGGCACCTGCTCTGGACCTTCATCTTTGTCAGTTCTCTTTGCTTCCCTTTGGACTGCTTAATCCTAAAACCTTGGTTTTCAAGCCTGCTTAATGTTATAACAAGGATCTGATGCCTTTCAATGGACATATATATTTCCCCAGGATTATCAAGCTTGCTTAGGTCTTCTGCATTGATCAGCTTCCTGGTCAGGCCTACCATGGTTCTCCTTGTCAGGGGCAAACTCTGACCATTCACCATCTGCACTAAGTGGCAGGAAGCCCAAAAGTGCTGCTTGTGTTTGGGATGGGTAACCCCTGAAAACAAAGCAATCTGGAAATAAAACTAGGTAACAGTAGCTAGCTGACTAGTTTATCTTTTATTAAAGGTGATGTCAAGGTGGCCCTCCTGCCTCCATTCTGGGATGCCAGATAGGGCCTGGATCTGAATAATCACACTACTGTAAGGTCAATGTCAACTTTTCCTCCTTGAACCCTCAGTTCAGAAAAACCGTTGAGAGCAAAGAGAAGCCATGATGTCTTGCTTCATTATTCAGCCTGGAGAAGAGAAGGCTGCATGGAGATCTCATGGCAGCCTTCCAGTACCTGAAGGGGGCCTATAGGGATGCTGGGGAGGGACTCTTCATTAGGGACTGTAGTGAGAGGAC